>OZ038472.1:11276684-11345684 GCA_964036295.1 Plumapathes pennacea
TACCTAACTTCTCATACTTCGAGTTAAAATTTCACATCGTGTGCAAGCCCCGTTTTTCTTGTGCCCAACTTATGTTATAGAAAATGCTTTGAACTAACTTACTGGTGAGTATCGAGTCCTAGTACTGAGTTTCTTGGCTAAGTCTTCATGTTTTACGAGCGTTACTTAACTATAAAATCTGCACTTGAATCCACGGTTTTGTGCAATAACCGCTGGCTCAAAAGCAAAGTGACCGCAAGGCCGAAAAACGTTTTTACCACAACACACTAGTTTCTCGCACTCTGATTGGTCGATTAACCGTGGTAAATAAAAGTCCAGACAACGATATGACGCTAGCTGACGCCAGCGTGTCACGCTTTGCAACGAAATACAACAAAACTTTCTTGTATATTTCTAAATATTGTGGTAAAAAACAAATTTCCACTGGTTTGTCGTGGTGTGGACTCTTATTTACCACGATTTACGTCATCACATGGTCAAAATTTGTTGTGGACTCACTCGGCGAAGAGCCTCATGAGTCCACAACATTTTGACCATGTGATGACGTAAATCGTGGTAAATAAGAGTCCACACCACGGCAAACCAGTGAAAATTTATTAAATTTCTGTGGTGTCCACGTACCGTACCGTTCGTGTAATGAATTCACAAAAGTTAAGTCGTCGTAATTAGATTCACGGATCGACAAGTGCTTTTACAACTCATAAACACAATACAATCCATACTGGCTTCGAAAACTCTAATGACACTCACGGATTGACTACGTGGTTTCTCTTTCGACTCGTGAATAACTTATTGCCCATCCTTGGCTACGAATCAACAATTTGATATTAAAACTCGTTTACGAGCCGTAGTATTGGACAACCCAAAATGAAGGATTCAAATATATAACATAAAATAGAAACTGTTCTTCTTTCATTAGCTGATATTTTATTTTGTTTCACCATTACATAAAACTGTAGAATAACACAGTCTTAAATTGCCCGCTTTATTTCTAACCCTTTCTACAACGACACCGTTTTCAGTGTCCCCAATGATCATCAGAATGCACTTCTCGATGCTGCGGTCTCCACAAACATCAATGAATTATCTGCAAAGAATGGAAAGCATACCAAAGTTAGAATACAATTATCAAGCAAATTAATTCTGTAAATAAAAGTATGAGCTGCGAGCAGGGAGGATGGAAACAAAAACAAACTTAGAATTACACCGACTTTCACCAAAGAAAACTTGTTTAAACGTTAGCAATGCGCATGTGTGTGAACAATACACTCCGGCGCGCCATTGGTAGTCTGTAGATAATAAGTACTGCTAGTACCAGGCAACATCACACGAGGTAGTTTTTCTTGCAACGTCCAACCCAACGCCGCTGCGAGACAAGTTGCAGAAGAAATTGCGAGCGCGACACCCCTCTTTGCAACTTGCAACGCAACAAAAAACTGCGTGACAAGTTGCAGAAAAAGTCGAATAGTCTTCTACCATCCCCAACGTTGCATGGTTTTATTGCTCGGTGTGAAATGTACTTTGCAACTTTCCTCGCAGTGCTGTCGTCAGCGTAGCGATCGATACAAGTTGCAGGGAAAATTGCCTCATGTGACATGGTCTATATATGTTCTCTGTGCACCAATATCTTCTCTTTACTGCGAATGTCACGTTGCGACTTTCATTAGAATAGAGCTTCTTTTTCGCCTTGCAAACTTACATTTTTTGGCATCAATAAGCTGCTGTTACTATTTTCTAAACAAGGATTGGCTCCAGTTGTCTGTAAATTAGTTGCAGTTATGCCAGCAAACGCGACTTCTCTCAATATTGTGTCGAAAATTCACCAGTCAGGGTGTAAATATATTAACTACAGGAGATATTCGAACATCCTAAAACAAACTACAATGCAGCAATGTATATCATATCATATATCATTAGAATTGCGGAATCGTGTAAAACAAACAATTTCTAGCTTACGCAGCATTTGGGAGTATCCCGGTTGTAACAGGAGGGCGGGCCAAAGCCATTGCCAGGTTCGCATTGAATGTACGACGGTACACAGATTCCTGGACATTCTATATGGAAAGAAAACTTTGTTAAGTCAATAACTAGTCTCAAAGAATCTCAGAACAATATACGTTTAATAAAAATACAGAAAAAGGTTACGGACCGTCGCCTTGTGCAGCAAAAGTTCCCACACAGACCAGCAACAGACAGACAATAATAATCTTCATACTCATTTTGACGAACTGCGGAAAAATGACGAGACAAGTTATAATCCAGTTAGAATTCTTAGGACGTGACCACAACATGAGCCCGTGGCGCGCTTACTTTTGCTAGTCTCAAGCCCCAACCGTCGGTGTTTCGGCGCCCGCGATCCTCTCCGAAACACCGACGGCTGGGGACTGAACCTAACTTTTGCTTGACCATATTTGGTTTTCTATATACAGCATATTCCTAGCTCAGTAAGCTTACTGACCCGCCTAATTATTGGTGATATTCAATGCAAAAAAAACTGATCGTGCGTATATAGGGTTTCACAAATAAAGCATCAATTCTAACCTCTAGTGCCGAGGTTTTTGATTCTTAGTTTGATATAAGGAAGTATAAGCCAACTGAAAAACGTTTCAAACAAACAAGGAATATAAATGCGCTTTTTTCGAGGTAAATAGAATTAGAATCGAAAGCCCATTAATTATAGAAACTAACACGGGCGTGGACACCAAAAATTTAAGCGAGTTTTGTACCAAACAGCCAATTAATGATGAACGCGACGGAAATAGTTGTTGATGTCTTTCCATTTTGTTCTTCACTAATTAATTTCTCAATTATGAGAAAGATATTCAACTGGAAATTTGAGAGAAGACTAAATAATGAATTGAATAATCGCTTTTTATGCAGGGAGTCATTTTACCCGCATATTTCGCGTTTCTATGGACTACGTATTAGAAAATAAAAAAGGAAAAAGCTTTAGATGCAACATGAATCATCTACTTTCCCAACAACACGAAACAATGAAAATGACCTGTGCAGTTACAAAGATTTCAAATGAACAAAACAAGGAGTACTGCATTAAAATACCAAACTTCAAAAACTTATCGACATCCGACGAATCATTACCAAAGGCTAAAGTACTAAAACATGTTAACATTTGAAATTTACATGAAGGTTTTTCAAAATTCTTGCGACCTATTTCTGATGCTTTATACATTTTCTTTTATTGGCATCGTCGTGAGTTCACCCGTGAATACAGAGCTGAGTTGTAGATCAAGAAGAGAAAAGCGCATTTTGTCGGTTTCAAGCCAAGCAATTTGCTGCATGTGAGGAAAATCTAATTGAACAGAACGTTCTCCTGGATGAAACTAACTTGGGAGTGGGCAATAGCGAAGTACGACCGCTTGTCATTTCACAACTCAACAAATGCGTTTGCGAAACAGAAATTTTTCCCAGGCACGCCTCACAAGTTTTGTGTGCCAGAACAGTTCAAAACACCAAGCTACGGCACTGTTAACAACAGATTGCAACATGAAGAATCGTTACATTTATGGCAGTGAATTTTTCACATTTACCAAAACCAAAGAAATTACTGCGAAAGTTCTTGAAGAAGAGCTATAAAGGTAAAAAAATCATCTCACCGTTTGGCTTCTTCGCTCAGGCTTCTATTGTTTTGCTTCACTCTTCTTTGCTTGCACTGGAAATGATGAAAACACATAACGACAAGTCTTCTGTCATGGTGCTGTCTAAAATTCTATTGGTTAACGAAAAAATAAACAAATGTTGACAAAGGAAACAGTGGCATTTGTCTCCACCGGCAATTTGCTTCGTAATTACCTTGAACAGTCAAGAATGTTTATAGCTGATAACCTCTTTATTTCGGTGATCTGTTTGTTTAGGGTGTCGATTGTTATCCAGAAAAGTAGAAATTTTACAGCCTAGAAAAGCGTTTTCGGTAATAAAACTGAGAAGTTTACAGTTTAGCAATTCACCAGCTGGCAAACTAACTGTCTTGTAAAGATACGCAATCGATTCGAAAGTTTTTGTGTAAAGCAAAATACAGTAGCAATTTTAAACGGAAACATAAATACCCTCAGAAAAATTTTAAACTGTGCAACGTTCGTGAGCTTAGCTCCCATGTTTTAATGAATGAATCGTCTCCCAAGAGATGGACAGACAAATAGGCAGGATGCCAAAATAGATATCACGACGAACATCGATATTTGTGAAGTCCATCGATATGAGGAACAGATGACAGTATCTTTATTTAGTACATTTACAAATAATGATATTCCTTGTTGGTTTTAACCATTACAATTAACAGAAGTAAAATGACTCTTGCATGGAGAAACAATCAATTTGCATTGTAATTTACGCCCTGAGCAACCGATTGAAGGTCTGATCGACCAAGAACCGGTTCACACTTTACTCGCTAAAATGCAGGGCCGTTGATTCAAGATGGGTGCCGGCAGTGATGCGATTCTCTAAAGTAAAAAAAAATTGTTTTCGATAGTTTAGAAATTAGTTTGCACAAGACACGTTTACAGGACGGGAGAGGACGACGGCAACGTCGGTGAAACAATAATGGATCCGGTCGCACTCGTAACTTTGACGACATTAATATCGACTGCACCATTTAAAGTGCAAACGGCGCGATAAAAGGCGCACGTGAATATTTCAAATTGACGTGATCTCGGGATCTTTGTGCTCTCGAGTGCAAATTCAAATGCATATTCCTTTTTAGGTTGTTGTCAGGACATGGACGACATTTCGAGCAACTACGACAGTCGTTATTCCTAAGTAACAGACGATGAAAGCAAAAGAACCTCGGCAAAAACGGAACAAATTGAGCAATTCAAGAATAGGAGGACTGTTACAAAGACATAAGGAATACAGAAACACTTTTTTCCTGGTTCCTCGAGTTGCCGTTGCCGTCAGCGTAGCTCAGTCTTAAACTCCCTGTTCTACAGTTAATACTGCCCGTAGCGACTCCAAATTTATACAAGGGACACAAGAGATTACAGCTAACATCTGCGGTAAGTTTATTTTGAATTTTGTACAGGATGGTAGGGTTTATTGGCATTATTGGGGTTTCTCATACATTTGAGTTATTATCGTTCGTTGTGCAATATCCAGTGGAAAACAATGGGCCATTTACATTTTAATTTACGCTCGCGTGACCCCTTTTTATTCACAAAGTATCTTTAAAAACTTTGATAAACCACTGAAAATAAAAAACCACTTTGTTCACACGTTAAACAATCTCGACTGGTAACGATGAAAACTAGCTCAAAAGACAAGCTAACCTTTCAACACACAACAATCGCCTTTATTATTATTATTATCCCCCGAGCGAAGTGAGGGGTTACTAACCGTGACAGCATTTGATCGAGTGAATGTTCGTCTGTCAGGCCCCGTCCACACTAATCCGGATAAATTTGAAAACGGATATTTATTTATCCGTTTTGGCCTCCCGTCCACACTAAGACGCGTTTTCGGTGACCGAAAACGGATATTTTCGAAAACGCTCTCCAGAGTGGATATTTTCGAAACTCCGGTTTCGTGTTGTAGTGTGGACGGCGAAAACGGAGCTTTTCGAAAACGCATGACGTTATGATGTCAGTGATCTCTGTGTGCATGCTCAATTCGGGCATTTAGCGTTTTTGGTCAGTCCAGCGTATTAGTGTGGACAGCGAAAACGATTCGAAAACGATAGTGTGGACGGAAAACTTTCGATGCGTTTTTCGTATGAAAACTCCGTTTTCAAATTTATCCGGATTAGTGTGGACGGGGCCTCAGTCAGTCAGTCAAGGGGCGGACAACACTTCATGTAAGGACTAACGGAAAACTATTCTACATCCTTATAAGGCAGTTCGTTCCTCACGAAAATGAATTTGAAAAAACTGGAAATCTTGAAACAGAACGGTCTCGCGAAGCTCGTCTTCAAAAGAGAAGGGAACAGGCACGGGCAAGGCGAAATCGTGAAACGATCGAACATCGCCAAAAGACGACAAACATGTTTTTCCGACAGCATCATGAACGCGAGAAGCGTGCCGAAGAAACGGCTTCGCAAAGGGAACAGCGCTTAAAAGCAAGTCGGGAGCTTCAGACGCCGTTTTGTGTTAAACTCAGATACTTATTCAGAAAGGACAAGCAACAAAGGTCAGTCAGTGGAAATCGAACAATCACCGTGACAAATATATTCTATCCCGTATCTTGTAACTCGATCACTTCAAGAATGTATTAAAATCTGTATGCTGATCATTTCCCTCGAAGTATTGTTTTAATACGCTTCTGTTGCCAGTTTCGGCTACCGTATTCGCTCAGAGCAATCGGAACTTGGAGTCTTGAATGATTTAGTCAGATGTCTTTTTTTTTCTTTCAAGACTAAAACTGTAATAAATGCTGTAATCAGAGACGCGGTGATTGCAGCGCGAATCGTTCACAAGCCCTTTGAAGTATGACTAGGTCTGAAGCCCGTGTATAATTTGAAGTAAACCGTTCAAGTTTTGCTTTGATTTTGGGAGAAATCATGCTGTTTTGAGCGGCATACAAAACAACTCGAGCTCATTAAATATGCATGTCTGAGTCTAGTGCATGCAGTCCAGAGTAAAAAAAGATCGCACAGAAAGCCTATTTAATTGTACGGCCTATGAATTCAAAATTGGAAAATCAGTGTTCCTTTTTTCCCGTACTACAGCGGCCGACCAACTTCAAAATTTAAGTATTAAATTTTGAGAACGTGCTTAGCAGACTGTTAGTATGAATTAATTTGACTCGCCGACCGTGGGAAATACGTACAGCGTCACGCAATCGACTCTTTTTTCAACGCAAAAGTACCGCAAAACACACCATTCTTTTTCTCCTTCCTTTGCGTGTAGCACTTGACTTCGAAGAAAAGATTGAGTCAGCATTTCGGTAAAACAAAGGCTGCTCTTGTTGAGCAGTACCAAAGTAAAAGTCCAATCAATGGCAGAGCGAGGGGGTATCTGCGATTATCGTATTTCTAGCTACTATTCATGTTTCCTACAGAGTTGTTGAAGTTGAGAGCCAACGCCAGGGGCTTTAAAATGGCATAAGCTTGAAAGAATCTCTTTATAGTGAAAAATACTATTCAGTTCTCTTTGGTGGCGACTGCTGTGCTTAACTAATACTGTATGCGAACAATTATTCATAAGATGAAGCTTCTATTGCTTGCCGAGAAAGGTTTTATGACTGAGGTAGTCGGTATATATCAGTATAGACTTTGTACAACTAAAAAACCTTTTCTCAAAAGGAAAAATTCGAGGCAAACAGAAAACACAGGCTAATTTTCATATCATTAACTGAATATTGTTAACTAGCGAGACACCCGCTAAATACGGTGATCATTTTTTTTTTTTCTGTCTTTCTTTTTTCCTTTTTGAATTCCATTTTGAGCATCTCAAACGGGAAGCGAATTCCCACGTAAGGATGGTTACCCCCTCCCGCAGTCTGATTATATTATGTCAGCGGTCGCCCCACTGCATTAATAACTAACCAAAGCAGCGGTAATTTTCGCGCTGTTATGGTTTCTTTCTAGTTGCCGTTTTCTGTGTTCGTGTTAGGTAGCATCGCTCCAAAATGTAAATAAAAAAAGGATGATTTGTGAATGACTCGTTACCAGCTTCCCGCAGAGGTTCACCTCAGACCCCTCGGGGGAATGGGGACCAGCAATGGGCCCCTCGGGGGAATGGGGACCAGCAATGGGCCCCTTGGGGGGAATGGGGACTAGCAACCTCAGACCCTTGGGGGGAATGGGGACCAGCAACCTCAGGCTCCTTGGGAGAATGGGGACCAGCAACCTCAGACCCTTGGGGGAATGGGGACCAGCAACCTCAGTGGACCCTTGGGGGGAATGGGGGCCAGCAACTTCAGACCCTTGGGGGAATGGGGACCAGCAACCTCAGAACTGCTGTCAACAGTATTCTCGAAGCAAACATTAACGGATATAGTGAAATACTATCTGACAATGGCTATGTTTAAAATCTGGAACCGGGAACCGGGAACGGGGAACCGGGAACCGGGAACGTGGAACCGGGAACCTGGAACCTGGAACCTGGAACCTGGAACCTGGAACCTGAGAACCGGGAACGGGAAACCGGGAACCGGGAACCGGGAACCGGGAACCGGGAATCGCGAACGGGGAACCGGGAACCGGAATCTGGAAAGGGGAACGCAAAAATTGGGAATTTAATCAGAACAAAACCAAATTACTGGATTTTTGAAGATTTTTTCTCGGTTTTCGCCTGATAAAGAAACCTATAATTTGTCTGAATATCCGCTAGTTACAGATGTTAATGGGTAAAATGGTTTAAAAACCCGCCCCCACACGAAAAGAGAATATCTGTTGGCCAGCGTCATTGTTGCCAGCTGACCAATCAGGTTAGATTTTCGCCTACTGACGGCCAAATCACGTGATTAATGGGTGCATTAGAAGCCAGTGACCGCTCATTACGCCTGTCTTTCGTTTCATCATCGCATGGTGCACGATGTCGGAGCAAACTGAAGGGGAAGAAATATTCATCCTTTTGAGTCGTCCACATTATACTTTTACTCACTGAAGATATTTTTAATCCTTAGAGACAATGAAGTGGATCACGAAAGGGGGACGACATCTTCAAGGTGAGGAGATCAGCTTTTTATGTATGATTCAAACTCCGTGCGCGAGAAACAAAGCAGCCTATAATTTTATTATTTGCTAAACAAGCGTGCTTCTTGGACCTTTAGATGCAATTTTTTTCTTTATCGTAGCCCAACTTTGAAGTCAATAGGCTACAGAAAGACGGATTAACTACATTATACTTTTGGAAAGAAAAATCGCTACGCGGTTCTCAGATTTCCATATTACACAACATACGTAACTTTTATGGAAAATGAGGAGTCTTATGTAATTCTTATGGAAAATGCGGAGTGTTGAAAAATCTCGTCATCACTTATCTCTCATCTTAAGAGTGGGTCCACCATAGGACCAGGCAGTGGTGATCTCACCGATTTCAATGAAACTCAATGAAACTCGGCACAATTAACAGGTTCAACTAAATACTCAATGAGGCAAAGCAGTTGGGCTTTGCAGCTTTTCCTTTGGAAGGTAGACCACACCCCATGGTTTTTTACCCAAAAATCACAAAAATCGCAATAAAAAACCACAAGAACTAGACATCCCGTCTGCCCTCAGAATACACTGGATTTTATTGTTATTTTATATGGTTAAAGAGTGTTCCTCTGTCAGTTCACAACCGTAGTTTCAAGTTGTTTGGAGCAATAATTGTCAATTAGGAGCTGTCAGTATGTACCCCTGTCACGCAAGTTTCCACAATAAGGCACAAATGCTCAACTTTCAATCCAAATATCTCTAATGTGCAACCTTCTTTTTTAAAACAAATTACGACACGGTTAAGACCAGTCCTTGAACTTATAATATCAACAATAAAATTTTTGGCATTTGTTATTTTCTTGCGACAACAGCTGATTAAACCACGTGAACGGCGACGGGCACCAAAAACAGAAAAGGCCCAAGTCCAGTCAAATACAACATTACGGGAGCCGATCTTTAAACACAGTTTGTAAATTCGAGGCTTAAAAATGTATGTGAATAATATTTATGGCAGTTAAATCTAGCTGACGGCAATAACCGTCTTTATATCCCTCAATGTAAACAGGAATGATGCCCAAATTTCCTATCTTACATTCTACATAGACCAGTGAACGGTCTACAAAGCTTCTTATCGTTACGTATAAATCCTGGACATCATCTTGTAATAATTAAATTGCTCTTGTAACCCTGCTGGTCTTTCAGGGCCCACCGTACGACACACGCCGTCTATTCGCCTTTCGATTATTTGGCGTCAAGTACAACCCGAGTCGTATATCTCCCTAAAATTATTGTTTTACCTTATTTATAAAATCCTGAGCTCACCCAAAATAACTATTCGTTTCATTTGCCGTTAAATAAACATTGAATTTGTTGACTTAGTGGCATCGGTATGCAAATAAACACCGGAACGCACCGGATGCGTGACGTCAGTATCTTGGTCAGCGGTAAAAAAGTGCTGGTTTTAAATTATTTTAAAAGTTATTTTAGTTTTGTGAGAAAGTGTTTTTTCTGTGCATAGCTTATTCTAGCAGGCTAGTGATTTTATTTAGCTAAATGTGCCAGCACTAAATGCAAAAGACACACCTAGCTTATAATACAGGAGCTTAAAATTTTGGCTTAGTAGGAGGCATCAGACATGCAAAAAATACTACAGTTTTGATATCGAAGAATTTAAAAGCGTAACTTAACTTTTTCAACTGGAATTATGAAATGTACATTATTGCGCATAACGGACTAGAATTCAATACAGAATTAAGGCAGGACTATGGGTAGTGTAGGGTTGGAATTGCATGCAAATTAAAGTTCCAGCTCTCCGGATTTTAAGCATGGTGGTGATCTCTTCTGCCTCTGCCACGTAGTCCTCCTCATCTTGAGCTGGACTTACATCAGCCTGGTCCATAGGTAGCCGGCCAGTCTTATAGTACAGAGATTCTGCTAAAATACCGGGATATTTGGTCAGCAGCAAGCCACTCGTCTTTGTTGAAGACATATCTGCCATTTTCATCGCGCAGAGTCCTCATCTTGCGGCACACATCTGCTGTACTTGTCTTTCTTCCTGTCTCCTCGCCTTTCATGAAGATATTTTTTAGGTGCGTCTTGACTTTCTCTGAGAAACGGGCTGCTCTTCGATATGTTTTTAGAGCCCATCCCTTTGAAGCCTGGTGATCGGGTTCAGTGGCGGCTATTTGTGGGAGCGAACCAGTTCCTCTTTGAATGTAGCTCCCAGAGACCAGCTCTTTGCACGTCTCAGCCCACTTTCTTTTGATAGTGTCATAGGTTGTTTCCCTTTCTAACCGTACAAGGTGTTTGCCCACGTCCAGGTATTTTTGGAGGCTTGAAAAGATTGGTAGGTCTTTGTGCACCCTTCTTCTCCTTCAGTAGCTTCAGTAGGCGATGAAATGCTTTCTATGCTTGTGCTAAACTGGAAACGTACTGGGCTAACCCTTCCATCTACATGCCGTAAAAAGTTGTTGAGGGAGTGTAACTTCATCTATATCTGTGGAGTGGGCTGCCATTCCATTGATGTTTCGTCGGCTGTTACAGATTCTTGTGAAGGAGAAAACGTCGGAGCCATCATTGCTTTGCTGAGCTCCGCCTTTGGCTAACAGCATGTCCTTACTTACAGATTGCAATGGCAACATCTGACAAAAAGCAGCGACTTTTTGTCAGGGTGCACAAATATTTTAAAACCTAAAACTACGTAAACTGAACCCTCCTCTAGTCTATTAAAGTACCGAAAACTCATGTGTTAAAATGTGTAAAAATAAGCTCATATACAAAATGCGGGAACGCAGTTCTCTCCAGAAGATCCACTTCTACTCCTTAGACAATAATATAGAATATGCTCGCTTGCTATGATAAAAAGCGAGCGTATTCTATATTATTATGTTGTCGTGCCAACTTTTATACTCTTTCTTGCCATTAGGCCTATTTCAAACGTTAAACTTCACATGCGTCGAATACAATGCAAATGAGCAAAATATAGTGTTTCAGCTAGCTTACATTGTATTTCACGCATGTGAAGTTCGATGTTTAAAACAGGCTTAAGTGACGGCATATTTTTGGTGACAGGAAAAAAAAACCAGACAAGAAAATGGGATCATACCGAGGGATGAAAATGGGATATACAATTACCGAGCAATAAACTGAATATCTCCCCCCCCCCCCTCCCCGCGTGAGGAATGCTCTTGCAGGGAAGTAGAGTAATTTCGTTGCACACTGTCCGTGAAGCAATCAAAGAACATCTCCTTAAAGAAACTTACAGGCATGCACTTGCTAAGAGACTACTTGCCAAGTAAATTTGGTCATTGCTGACAAGGTTTCCATTGTGCAACTTCAACACTGTAACGTGGGTTATGTTCGCCGTTATGAGATTGTGCTGCATTTTAAATTGTTTGAAAAACTGTGGTAAACAATCCCAAAGTAAATTTTAAAAGATACGGTGTACAACGGATCATGAATGAACTGTCAACTTAAGGTACATTTATTCCCTCAAAAAGAAAATAATCGAAGAAGTAACGCCGCTCAAATCCCGCCTTTTTGTCATACTTTTAAGAGTGCCGCGTTATGAATGTTTTTGTCGTTGCTTCAGCACGATTCATTGGACGTTTATCGTACCATTTGCGGATCCTTTCACTGCTGGGGATCATTTACCGGCCTGGTACAGAACTTCTCTATGTCGGCGATAGAAATATCAAACATACCTCCAAGAAGCTCCCAGGATCACTTGACGCACACGGTTCTGGGGAGAGGGACTTGGGTACTGGAATATCAGCAATAAGTGGGCTGGACTTCTTGTGGCTGCTCACCTCGCACACCGGCCAGGTGATCATTACGAGAAGTTTTGCACGTGCCTGCAAAAAGTTGCCATCATATAACTTTTCGATAATTCAATAAGTTGTTTGGAAAAGGAGGCAACATCAAAGTAACACACAGAACAAGATTAGGCTCACAGAGACTTTAAAATTGTCCTAATATCTCAATATCCTACCTCCTCCAACTGGAATGAGTACGTTCCATCTTGCCATTATTTCCTTGCACATTTCTAAATTCACTTCTCTATCCGGTTTACCCTTCCGATTTCCATGAAGTGGGTGCGCGCACGTTCTCTCCGGTTTCCACATTAATCCAAGTTCAGCTCGGTGTCTTGGGCAGATCGTCATATCAGCACCATCTTCGTCGAAGTTACCAGTGCGGGCAAGAATCAACTCCTCCGTAGAAATACTACTCTGGGACACTTTGATTTGTCTCAGGTGAGATTTTATTTCTTTTAGGCGAGAACTCAACGGGAAAAATTCTTTGATTCCCGGATAGCGGTTTCATTGAAATCGGTGAGATGGCATGTATCACCACTGCCTGGTCCTATGGTGGACCCACTCTTAAATCTCATCATCACTTATCTTTTTAAAAACAGCTTCGCTTTGTTGCGGACTTTGTTTAAGTCTTAGATTCTTGGATTAATTGGGTAACTGCCGGTGTCTCAAACTGAAACGTCCCTCATATTTCTGTCCGGCCGGACATTCCAGTCTTAAGGCCTAAGTTTTCTCGCTGGTCTAACATGTAAGGATACTCATAACGATCCCATAACCTTTTATGATCACTGGAGGAACGGTAACTCCCTCTAAGTCAGACTATTCGCAGTTGTTCACGACAGACAGCTATTACACAACAGGCGCCTGCCTGTCGGCTATTATCTGATCCAGATGTTTGGTGAGTCATGTTTCACCAGTACCTGAGTTTTTTTCAAATTCCCAATTTTTGCGTTCCCCTTTCCATATTCCGGTTCCCAGTTCCCCGTTCGCGATTCCCGGTTCCCGCTTCCCGGGTTCCCGGTTCCCCGTTCCCGCTTCCCAGGTTCCCGGTTCACAGGTTTTAAACATAGCCTCTGACAATGGCATTCACTGATATAGAGAAAATTAATCCCATTCCGCGCGTAACCTGGTAACTACCCTCCAGCAAAGAAAATGGCGTCTACAACGGGAAGCGAATTGCGTAAGGGTTGTGCCTAGAAGGACAGCCGCGCAAGACTGAAAACGAGTTTAGATCCGATCGCCTCACGACCGAGAATCGGACGATGTCGGTAGATCCAAGATGGCTGTCTTCTGTGTATTTCATCGAACGATGAAATGAACAAGCCTTATCGAGTTAAGTGAAATAACATCGCTTCTTTTCATCATAGTTCAGACGATTATAATACATATTGAACCTCGTGGCGAACTAAACTGTAGAAAATGTGACGTGTCCTTCCCGCTGGTACGGTGTAACCGTGCCGTACCAACGGGAAGGACAGAGTGAAATAGCTCGACTATTCTAGTCGAGGATCATTTTAAGTGAAGAGTAAGTGTATCTTCAATAAAATCAAGTGGCATCTCTTCCTTTGATGGTGATTTAGACAACTGAGGCGGACTAAACTGTGGAAAATGTGATGTGTCCTTCCCGCTGGTACGATGGAGTTCGATCGTACCAGCGGGAAGGACAGCGGGAAATAACCAGACTATCTTTAACCGTATCTTCAGTCGAGGATATACAGAGTAAAATGTACAATCGGAAACTCAAGTAGAATTGCTTGACTGAATTATATTTGACACAAAATGAGCCTCACAGTGAAGCAGAGTATAGTAAAGTGTGGTGTCCTTTCCGCTGGTACGCTGTCTTTGGATCGTACCAGCTGGAAGGACAGAGTGAAATAACTCAATTATTTTAGCTTAGGATGTTAAGAGTAAATGTTTAATCTCTCCTTTAATTGATGTCTCATCCGACATACTGCTATCAGAAAGATTACTGCAGGAAAAATGTTGACAGATAATTTTGCCGAGCTGCCTTCTTGGGTGCCTTGAAAGCCCACAAAGGAGGGCAGGAAGACAAACAGAACTTTATATATTATGTATAAAGTATACACTACTACTACTACTAAAGTATACTTTATACACAAGAGTGCTTGTAATGTGTCATTGTTTTACAAATTGACCCCTTTCCCCTAGCCTGCGCCGCATCCGAACTAAACCCCGGTATAGTCCGTCTGCGCAACAGCGACAGATTCCTTGTTCTGGACCCCCAACGAAGTAGCAGGATTGATTAGACTTTTACTTTGGTACTGCTCAACAAGAGCAGCCTTAATGTTTTACCGAAATGTTGACTCAATCTTTTCTTCGAAGTCAAGTGCTACACGCAAAGGAAGGAGAAAAAGAATGGTGTGTTTTATACTTTTGCGTTGAAAAGAGTCGATTTTTGCGTGACGCTGTACGTATTTCCCACAGTCGGCACGTCAAATTAATTCATACAGTCTGCCAAGCACATTCTCAAAATTTATACTTGTGAACGATTCTCGCTGCAATCACCACGTGTCAGATTACAGCATTTGTTTGTACAGTTTTAGTCTTGAAAGAAAAAAATAAGACATCTAACTAAATCATTCAAGACTCTTAAGGGGAAAATCAGTGTTTTATTTTTTCCCGTACTACGGCGGCCGACCAACTTTAAAATTTAAGTATTAAATTTTGAGAACGTGCTTGGCAGACTGTATGAATTAATTTGACGTGCCGACTGTGGGAAATACGTACAGCGTCACGCAAAAATCGACTCTTTTCAACGCAAAAGTATAACACACAAAAAGGTATGGGGGGTGAATTCAGTGAAAATATTGTGAAAATGACATTCAGGTTAATATTTAACTTATAATGTCCTTATCATGGTATGTAGATCACTTCTATTATACATCATTCCATTCTGTAGCATCCTGCAAAATTTCATCATCCTGCATTAAAAAGCTGATTTTTTACAGGCTTTACAAGTTGGGTCCATTTTACACCCAATTTCCAACCAGACCCCCTTATTTGCGACTACTCGAGCCTTGTAAAAAATGAAATCAAAACCCGCGCGATGTTCGCATCGAAAGAGATTTAAGGCTATTGCTTCTAGATGAGACCACGTTGAACTGTTCATATGGGACGGTTTAGCTAGCTAGCCGTTAAAGGCTCTGCCCCCCAAACTTCTCGGGGGGAGGGGGAGGGGGTGAAAACCTTCATAGTTTTGAGTCGGAGTGTTCCGGCAAAACCCTTGCCCTACTTCAAACTAAAACTGTACGATTTTTCGACCCTATTTAAAAAATATATATTTGAGATTTTTCGACACTTTTTCAGACTATGTATACCAAAAAGTTTTACCTATTTCTTCAACCAAATGCCAAAATATGCAAAATCTACTATTTCAGACCAAAAAGGCAAAATTGATCACCTTTTGCAGCCTCAAAAATGTTAAAAAACGATACTGCCTTTGAGGCGGCGCATGCAGTATTGATGGGACCCTCCCTCCCCCCTCCGGGATATTTTTCTCTGATTCACGTTGATTTTAGTTACATTTACTAAATTTACACGAAGCGCTAATCTTCTATAAAAGAGTATTGTATGCACGTTTCAAATAAAACGCTTTAGGAACTTAGATATTTTATACTTTACGTCTTTCTTCGTACACGCTATTTCACTCCGATGTGATGTTTATTTATCACTGTACTTCTGTCAGTCAGTTATTACTGTTGAGGGGAGACCGCTGACATAATATAATCAGACTGCGGTAGGGAGTAACCATCCTTACGTGGGAATTCGCTTCCCATCTCAAACGCAGTTTACAAGTCGAAGTATACAGACTTCTGTAGTGCATGTACCACTCGTCGAACCACCGATCAATCGACGTCAAAAAATCTCCCCGTTTTTTAAAACATCCAGTCATCTGACAGCTGACATTCTCTCAAACGGAATTCTCACCTTCAGCAATCGCGTCCTCGGCTTGAATAAAGGCAACGGTCGAGAGGATTTCTGGCGACTCAGTTCGAATTGACGATATGGTTTGTCCATATAAGGAATGAGGAGGCCTGAGAAAGAGCGTTACACACAAACACACATACGAGCCGCGGTCAGCGGTTGCTAAGCGTATTTATATAGAGAGATTTAACATCACTAGCGGGACCCCCGTAAAATACTGTGATTGGATTTCTTTGTTTTCCTGTTTTCTTTTCTTTTTTTTTCTTTTTTTTTTTTCTTTTTTTTTTTTTTTTTTTTGTCTTTCTTTTTCTCCTTTTTGAATTCCATTTCAAGCATCTCAAACGCAGTTTACAGTGTCAAAGTACAAACTTCTGGAGTGCATGTATACCACTCGGACGTACTCGACTCGTCGAACCACCGATCGACCGACGTAAAAATATCTCCCCATTTTTCAAACATGCCGGCATCCAGTCACCTGATAGCTGAGATTCTCTTTCAATCAAACGGAATTCTCACCTTCAGTAATTGCGTCCTCGGCTTGAAAAAAAGGCAACGGTTGAGGCTTCCTTGTGCCAGCGACTGAGTTCGAATTGACAATATGATAATCGTCCCTCTTCTCCCCCCCCCCAAGTTGGGACACTTAGTTATCTGAAAATTATGACACTCTGACCCTTCCCGTCCCCCTCCCTGGGTAGCGGGAATGTTGACTGAATGTGCTCAAAGTGCACTCCATTTATGCAACATTGTATACTGGGAGGGGTAGGGTTAAGTTTCGGAAAAAGAGCCGCTTTCGTTGTTAAAAAGAGATTGGTCGTGAAAAATAGCATCTTCTTTTTCAAATGTCCCACATACTTTTGACCAGGATTGTACTTGCCTATGGGTATAATAGAAATCGCCCAAAAAGTACAATCAAGAATCATTGCGCGTCAAGACGTGTCGGCCATGTTGGATTACAACAGACGTCCTTGTTTGAGCATTAAATTAGTTTTAGCGCAGTAAAGACGAGAAAGAGAAATGGACTCGAAAGGAAAAGACCTATTCGATTTAGGTTAGAAGAAGGGCACAATAATCTGCATCAACATCTTCATTTTCAGTTAAATTAACTTAAAAAGAAATATTTGATTTATCTTGTTCCGTGTATTTTAGGTGAAAAAATCCGAAATGAAACACAGGGAAAAATAGCCCACAAAAAAATGAGATAAGTCAAAATTAGGAAATGATCGGTTTTTCACGGCTGCAAGACACAAGTGCCAGCGTTAAGGATCATGGGCTGCATATCCAAATTTTCGATCACCTATATTTTATCGAACGACAGTGCTGTTCTTTCCCAGATGAGGAGCGACAAGTCAGAGTGCTTTGCAAATGGTAAGATTTTATCGTTTTGAGCATGACGTAATCAGAGAACATTTTGGCGCCAAAGTACGTAGATTCTCTTTGCAAGTGTCACAGGCGTTAACGTTCAGCTTCTCGTTTCCACTTTTTCTGCAGACAATAACGAGTTTGAGTGCGTGTCAGCTTATCTACATCAACGCCAGGTGCCTTGATAGTTTTACGTTATATCTCATGATGTAACCAACAACGCCCGTCACCAAAAGCTTGCCAAAAAAGTGACTTTGCTTGTAACAACCCGTAAAAATGAAAACCCACGAACCGTACCGTTCGACAAGTGCGACTCGTGAATACATAATACAATCCGTACGGATTGACAAATTGTGACGGATGCTGGCTTTGAAAACTCATTAGAGTTACAGATCGTCTACGTGGTCCCTCTTTCGACTCATGAATATAAAACTAAGCTGTTGCATGCCTATCTTTAGCTACGAATAGACAATTCACTATTACGAGTCGTTACGAGCCGTAGTATTGGACAACCCAAAATAAAAGATTGAAATACAACATAAAAGAGAGAAACTGTTCTTCTTTTATCAGCTGATATTTTATTTTGTTTCACCATTACACAAAACTGTGAAATAACACAGTTTTAATTTGCCCGCTTTATTTCTAACCCCTTCTACAACGACATCGTCTTCAGTGTCCACAATGATCATCAGGATGCATCATTCAATGTTGCAGTCTCCACAAACATCAATACTAAAAGTGCAAAAAATTAAAAGCATACCAAAGTTAGAATACAATTATCAAGCAAATTCTCTAAATAAGAATATGAGCTGCGAGCATGAAGGATGGGAACAAAAACAAACTTAGAATTACACCGGCTTTCACTAATGAAAACCAGTTTAAACGTTAGCAGTGCGCATGTAGAATTGCGGGAATCATGTAAAAAAAAAAAAAAAACAATTATTAGCTTACGCAGCATCTGGGAGTGTCCGGGTTGAAACAGAGAGGTACGCCAAAGCCAGCATCACCGCCGGGGGGTGGGCATTGAATGTGCAGCGGTAAACAGATTCCTGGACATTCTATATGGAAAGAAACTTTGTTAAGACAATAACTAGTCTCAAAGAATCTCAGAACAATATAAGTTCAATAAAAATACAGAAAAAAGTTACGTACCGTCGCCTTGCACAGCAATAGTCCCCACACAGACCAGCAACAGACAGACAATAATAATCTTCATACTCATTTTGACGAACTGCGGAAAAATGACGAGACAAGTTATAATCCAGTCAGAATTGTTAGGACGTGACCACAACATGAGCCGGTGGCGCGCCTACTTTTGCTAGTCTCAGGCCCCAACCGTCGGTGTTTCGGCGCCCGCGATCCTCTCCGAAACACCGACGGCTGGGGACTGAACCTAACTTTTGCTTGACCATATTTGGTTTTCTATATACAGCATATTCCTAGCTCAGTAAACTTACTGACCCGCCCAATTATTGGTGATATTCAATGCAAAAAAGCTGATCGTGCGTATATAGGCTTCACAAATGCAGCATCATTTCTAAACTCTAGTGTTGCGGTTTTTGAGGCTTAGTTTGACAAAAAGAGTTATAATCCAACTGAAAAACGTTTCAAATATACAAGTGCAGCTCAGGAATATAAATACGCTTTTCTTCGAGATAAATAAAATTGGAATCGAAAGTCCAATAATTATAGAAACTAACATGGGAGTGGACACAAAAATATTAAGCGAGTTTTGTGTCAAACGGCCAATTAATGATGAAGGCGATGGAAATAATCAAGGTGATTGCTGACGGAAATAATTGTTGATGTCTTTCCATTTTGTTCTTCACTATTAAATTTCTCAATTTTTGAGAAAGATATTCAACTGCGAACTCGAGAGAAGACTAAATAATGAATTGAATCATCACTTTTTATGCAGGGAGGGAGCCATTTTACCCGCATATTTCCCGTTTTTATGCATTACATATTAGAAGAAAGAAATGGAAAAAGCTTTGGATATAACATGAATCATCTAGTTCCCCAGCAATACGAAACAATGAAAATGAACAGTGTTTACAATGATTTAAAATGAACAAAACAAGGAGTACTGAATTTACCCTTTCAGTGATCAACTTCAATTTTCTCTTTTCAGTCTCCCACCAGAAATATATCATACCGTACGGAGAATTCAGCATTTGATAATTTGCACAAATGACAGCCGATTAAAACACCAATTCTCATTTCATCACTCATATATTTTCTTATCTTATGGTTGGGAGAATTTGTATTTTGAGCTTGGGAGTGAAAGGGTTAAATACTAGTAGGTTATTGGAGAGATGCTAACAATACCGAACTTCCACAACTTGTCGACAGACGAATCCTTAGCAAAGGGCTGAAGTACTAAAACAATCCATGTTAACGTTTGAAATTTACTTGAGGGTTATTTCGAAACTCTTCCGGCCTATTTCTGATGCTGCATACATTTTCTTATATTGGCACTGTCGCGTGAGCTCACCCGCGAATACAGAGCTGAGTTGTAGATCAAGAATAGAAAAGCGCATTTTCCCCGGTTTCAAATCAAGTAATTTGCTGCATGCGAGGAAGATCAAATTGAACAGGACGTTCTCCTGGATAAAACTAACTGGGCAGTAGCGCGAAGTAGGACCACGTGTCATTTCACACCAAATGCGTTTGCGAAACAGAAAACTTCCAAGGCACGCCTCACAAGTTATGTGTGCCCAAACGGTTTAAAACACTAAGTTACGGCACTGTTAACAGGTTGCAACATGAAGAATCGTTACATTTACAGCGGTTAATTTTTCACATTCACCAAAACTCAAGAAATGACTGCGAAAGTTCTTAAAGAAGAGCTATAAAGGTAAAATAATCGTCTCACCGTTTGGCTTCTTTGCTCAGGCTTCTGTCTTTTCGCTTTACCCTTCTTTGGCTGTACTGGAAATGATGAAAACACAGAACGACAGGCCTTCTTTTATGGTGCTGTCTAAAATCCTATTGGTTAACGAGAAGAACAAGTGTTGACAATGGAAACAATGGCTTTTGTCACCAACGGCACTTTGCTTCTTAATTACCTTGAATTCAAGAATGTTTACAACCATCTGGAAGAAGTTTCTATCTG
Organism: Plumapathes pennacea; assembly: GCA_964036295.1. NCBI lineage: Eukaryota > Metazoa > Cnidaria > Anthozoa > Antipatharia > Myriopathidae > Plumapathes > Plumapathes pennacea. The sequence continues at coordinate 11,297,503 of OZ038472.1, forward strand.
TTGCACAGAATAGTGTTTTTGTTTTGTTTTGTTTTTTTATAAAGAGTCGGTGGAAATTCATGTATAGTAGAAATTTTGTAGAGAAATTTTCTTTTAAAAGAATAATTGTCATGTAAAAGTGGGGGGTATTTTCATATGAATAGATGAACATTATATTGTTAATTTAACACCATTGTCACACTAATGCTGTCAAAAGAACAGCTGATAACCTTTTCATTTCGGTGTTCTCTTTGTTTAGGGTTTCAATTGTTATCCAGAAAAGTAGGAATTTTACAGCCTAGAAAAGCGTTTTCGGTATTAAAACTGAGAAGTTCACATTTTACCAATTTACCAGAAAAACCTGGTAAACTAGCTCCTGCTGTAAAGATACGCAATGATTCGAAAGTTTTGTGTGAAAAACTCGTGAGAAACACGTAGACGGATAAACATGCTAACTGAAAGATATATTTTCTGCAAGCATAGTAAAATATAATAGCAGTTTTAAAATGAAATATAGATACCCTCAAGGACATTTTAAACGGCGCAACATTCGTGAGCTTAGCTCCATGTTTTAATGAATGAATCGTCTCCCTAGAGATGAACAGACAAATAGGATGCCAAAATAGGTATCACGACGAACATTATCGACATTTATCAAGTCTATCGATATGAGGAACAGATGAAAGTATGTTTATTTAATACATTCACAAATAATAATATTTATTTTAGTATTAACTATTACACTGACAGAAGTAAAATGACTCTTACATAGAGAAACAATCAATTTGCATTGTAATTTTTGCCCTGAGCAACCGATTTAAGCTCTCAGCGACCAAGGGCCGTTTCACATGTAGCTCGCTAAAATGCAGAGGTTGATTCAAGATGTCGGCGGCAATACGATTCCCTAAAATAGAAAACTAGTTTTCGATAGTTTAGAAATTAGTTTGCACAAGACACGTTTCGAAAAAGCCGAATTAATGTGTATAAATTCAAAGAACTGACTTAACCCTAACCCTAAGTTTATAGTCCTAACTGACCCCAATCCTAACCCTAAGTTTATAGTCCTAACTGATCCCACCCCTAACCTTAAGTTTATAGTCCTAACTGACTCTAACCCTGACAACAGGCTGTTTTTTTTTTTTTTTTTTTTTTTTTTTTCAACTGTATAGGAACAGAATGTCAATTACGTCTTCATAGTTTACCACTGTGCCTCTAGTAGTGAATCACTGCGGGCTCAGTGCAAATGTTGAGATGTTTTTCAATACGACTGACGTGTCTCTATGCAAATTCAAATACAGCTGCATGCAAAGCATTTATTTTTCGAGTAAATTGAAAGTTCATAAACGTGAAAGTTAGGTCTCAAATAGGATAACCGCATTTCCAGTAACGGATTAGCAGATAGTATGGGAATATCGCGGATAACAGGAGAGTTGGGCATGCACATTTTATTGTGCGAAGCGGTAGAGATGAAGCGCGAACAAAGACAAGACTTTGTACTAATTTCTGAACGTATTTTATTGAAAATACTACTAATATGGCATATTAGTGAACGGAGCCGTTATCTACAATGATTTTAAATCTGTTAAGCCAGATAGAAAATATCTTTTTCCTAAACAAGTGCTGGTAGTTTTTCAATATTATCAATGCGTTCTCAGATAATGCATGCAATTGTACACAGAATCAAGTTGTTTATCAAACATGACTGTCATCACTAAGAGGAGCAGCTAAAAACCTCTTTATATTCGTCCATCTCATCAGCGTTATATAAAGTTCTGTTTAGAAAAATACTATACTAGTGCAAAGGATTGATCATAAGAATATATTATTAGCCCAACCAGCTCACACGTTATGAAAATAAGACAGAATTTAACATTTTCTTCATTTTGTAATGCTAGAATACACGAAAGTGACGCAAAAATTACTCCTGGGGTCAATTCAATAAACATTCACACATGTATTGTACAAGTTGGACCAATATTTTAACACCACCAAACGGACTCTAATCTAGCAAAGTCTGCACGATATTACAGATACAAGTTCTTAGTGTAAAACCGCAACAGTATTGGGCCACATTATTGGATTATGGCCGTGTGTTTTAATGTGTGGGGAAATTGGTCCGACTTGTACAATACACTTGTGAATGTTTTACTGAATTGGCCCCTGTATCCACAGCCGAGAGCACCCAACGAAGATATTTCTCAAAATACGTTAGTTTGCACAAATGTATGGTTATTTGTCCAAAATATAGTTTATTTTCTGCTTTTTTTACGTTGCTGGCAAACACAGAGGTGTTCCACACTCCCAGGAAGGCAATTCAGAATATCCGTTTCCCAGCAGAGCGGTCTCAGAAAATCTCCCAGCCAGCAACTTGATGGTGTACCACTTTGTCAGAAAATGTCAGTATTTCAAACAAAAATGTAGCCTCGATTGCAGTCTTGCTTGTTCCCATGCCTCCAGCGAGACTGAAAACGGCTATCTCTCTCCCAGCAGTCCGATTTATTAATTTTTTCCCAGCCAGCACAGGCTGCAGTGCGGAACACATATTTTGTGGAACAGCTCCGATGGGTGCTCCTCTACGGCAACGTCAGTGAAACAATAAAATTAGTTGCAAAATACAAAAGATGCACGTGAATATGTGAGATTGATCTGGTCTCGGGGTCGTCGTGTTCAGCTCGCGTGCGATTTAGGTTGTTGTCAGGACGTGGACAACATTTCGAGCAATTACTACACAGTCGTTCTTCCTAAGTAAGAGACCATGAAAGCAAAAGAACCTCGGCAAAAACGGAAGAAATTGAGCAATTCAAGAATAGGCGGAGGAGTTACAAAGACATAAGGCCGTACGTATGGAAACACTTTTTTCCTGGTTCCTCGCGTTGCCGTCGCCGTCAGCGTAGCTTCCTTAAACTCCCTGTTCTACCGCTAATACTGGCCGTAGCGGCTCCAAATTAACACAAGGGACACAAGAGACCACAGCTAACATGTACGGTAAGTTTATTTTGAATTTCATGAAGGATGATAGGATTTATCGGCACTATTTTGGTTTCCCATACATATTTTTATAATCTTTCGTTGCGCAATCATCACCATGTGACCCCCGGAGCCTGGGCCGCCGGCTATCCATGCAGTGGAAAACAATGGCCACGTTGCATTCTAATTTATGTTCGTGTGCCTTCATTTTATTCACAAAGTATCTTAAAAAACTTTGGTGAACCAGAGAAAATAAAAATCACATTTTGTTCACACGTTAACCAATATGGCAAAGATGAAAACTATCTCAAAATGACGAGCTAACCTTTCAACGCACAACAATCGCCTTTATTGTATTATTTATGTGTTTTACAGAGTTATTGAAATTGAGAACCAACGCCAAAATGGCATAAGCTTGAAATAATCTCTCTATTGTGAAAAATACTTTTTCCTCCTTAATGGCGTGCTGTCTTTAAATAGGACTGTATGCGAGCAATAATTATTCACACGGTAAAGCTTCTATTGCTTGCCGAGAAGAAAGGTTTTTATGACTAAAATAGTTGGTATATATCATTATAAATTTTGTACAACTAAAAACGCTTTACTCAAAAAAAAAACAAACAAACAAACAAACAAAAACAAAACAAAAATCGGGGAAAACAGAGGACGCGAAAACACCGGCATAATTATTTTGCAAGCACAGGCTAATCTTCATATCATTAACTGAATGTTGTTAATTTAACATCATTGTTAACGCTGATGCTGTCAAAGAAGCAGCTGATAACCTCTTTGTTTACGGTGTCGATTATAATCCAGAAACTTAGCAGTCTTACAGTCTAAAAAAGTTTCAAAGTCCTTGTTAAAATTGGGAACGTTACATCAGTACCAATATTTAACTGGAGTGAAAAAAAAAAAAGCTAGCAAATTGGCAAACACAAAGTTTTTTGTGTAAAAGTTAATAGCAACACGTAAAGACATGAAGATTGATCTTCAGCAAAGTAAAATATAATAACGGTTTTAGAACGAAATTTCAAATAGCCGAACGATTCGTAGGCTTGCTTCATATTTTAATGAATGATACGCCTCCTCATAACAGAGATGGATCTTCAAAAAGAGACAATATAGGATGCCACCAAAATAGGTCCCATATTGCCATTTAACATCATCGATATTTTTTAATTCAAAAGATGACAACACTCTTTTTAGTACATTCACAAATAACTATTTTTGTCAACATTAAACTATTACCCAACACTGAGAGGTGCAAAAATGACTCTGGCGGCATAGAGAAACAATCAATTTGCATTGTAATTTATGTCCAGCTTATACGAAAATCATGCACAGAAAAATAAAAGTTGTTTTTTTGATATTTTAGAAGTTAGTTTGTACAAAACGCGAACATGCATGAAAAAACGCTCTAGGGGCGTAGCTTCCTTGCGCATATGCGCAAGTGAACACAGTCGAACTCCGCTATTTCGAAGGCCCACAGGACATGAAAAAAAAGTTCGAAATAGCGGGGCTTCGAAATAACCAAGCTAGTCAAGCTAGTCCAAGGGGATTCGGCTTGACTTCGAAATAACGAGGACTTCGAATTAACCGAGTTCGAAATGGTGAGGTTTGACTGTACTTGTGAAAGTCGACCTTCCAACGTTTACCTTGACTGGCTTTCCAATTAAGAAATATATAACGTCCGCATCGAAAGAGATTTAAGGCTATTGCTTTTTAGATGAGACCACGTTGAACTGTTCGTATGGGACGGTTTAGCTAGCTAGCCGTTAAAGGCTCTGCCCCCCAAACTTCTCAGGGGGAGGGGGTGGGGGTGAAAACCTTCATAGTTTTGAGTCGGAGTGTTACGGCAAAACCCTTGCCCTACTTCAAACTAAAAATGTACGATTTTTCGACCCTGTTAAAAAAATATATATTTGAGATTTTTCGACACTTTTTCAGACTCTGTATACCAAAATGTTTTACCCTATTTCTGCAACCAAATGCCAAAATATGCAAAATCTACTATTTCAGACCAAAATACCTTTTGCAGCCTCAAAAATGTTAAAAAAACGATACTGCCTTTGAGGCGGTGCATGCAGTATTGATGGGACCCTCCCCTCCCCCTCCGGGATATTTTTCTCTGATTCACGTTGATTTTAGTTACATTTACTAAATTTACACGAAGCGCTAATCTTCTATAAAAGAGTATTGTATGCACGTTTCAAATAAAACGCTTTAGGAACTTTTATATTTTATACTTTACGTCTTTCTTTGTACACGCTATTTCACTCCGATGTGACGTTTATTTATCACTGTACTTCTGTCAGTCAGTTATTACTGTTGAGGGGAGACCACTGACATAATATAGTCAGACTGCGGGAGGGGGTAACCATCCTTACGTGGGAATTCGCTTCCCATCTCAAACGCAGTTTACAAGTCGAAGTATACAGACTTCTGTAGTGCATGTACCACTCGTCGAACCACCGATCGATCGACGTCAAAAAATCTCCCCGTTTTTTAAAATATCCAGTCATCTGACAGCTGAAATTCTCTCAAACGGAATTCTCACCTTCAGTAATCGCGTCCTCGGCTTGAATAAAGGCAACGGTCGAGAGGATTTCTGGTTTACTTGTGCCGGCGACTCAGTTCGAATTGACGATATGGTTTGTCCATATAAGGAATGAGGAGGCCTGAAAAAGAGCGTTATACACAAACACACATGCGAGCCGCGGTCAGCGGTTGCTAAGCGTATTTATATAGAGAGATTTAACATCACTAGCGGGACCCCCGTAAAATACGGTGATCGGATTTCTTTGTTTTTCTTTTTTTTTTTTTTTTTTTTTGTCTTTCTTTTTCTCCTTTTTGAATTCCATTTTGAGCATCTCAAACGCAGTTTACAGTGTCAAAGTATAAACTTCTGTAGTGCATGTATGCCACTCGGCCCTCGGCCGTACTCGACTCGTCGAACCACCGATCGACCGACGTAAAAAAATCTCCCCATTTTTCAAACATGCCGGCATCCAGTCACCTGATAGCTGAGATTCTCTTTCAATCAAACGGAATTCTTACCTTCAGTAATTGCGTCCTCGGCTTGAAAAAAAGGCAACGGTTGAGGCTTCCTTGTGCAAGCGATTCAGTTCGAATTGACAATATGATAATCGTCCCTCTTCTCCACCCCCCCCCCCTCCCCCCAAGCTGGGACACTTAGTTATCTGAAAATTATGACACTTTGACCCTTCCCGCCCCCCCCCCCCCTCCCTGGGTAGCGGGAATGTTGACTGAGTGTGCTCAAAGTGCACTCCATTTATGTAACATTGTATACTGGAACTGGGCAGGATTAAGTTTCGGAAAAAGAGCCGCTTTCGTTGTTAAAAAGCCGATTGATTGTGAAAAATAGCATCTTCTTTTTCAAATGTCCCACATACTTTTGACCAGGATTGTACTTGCCTATGGGTATAATAGAAATCGCCCAAAAAGTACAATCCAGAATCATTGCGCGTCAAGACGTGTCGGCCATGTTGGATTACAACAGACGTCCTTGTTTTAGTAGTAAATCAGATTTAGCGCAGTAAAGACGAGAAAGAGAAATGGACTCGAAAAGAAAAGACCTATTCGATTTAAGTTAGAAGAAGGGCACAATAATCTGCATCAACATCTTCAGTTTCAGTTAAATTAACTTAAAAAGAAATATTTGATTTATCTTGTTCTGTGTATTTTAGGTGAAAAAATCCGAAATGAAACACAGGGGAAAAAAGCACACAAAAAAATGAGATAAGTCAAAATTGGGGAATGATCGGTTTTTCACAGCTGGAAGACACAAGTGCCAGCATTAAGGATCATGGGCTGCATATCCAAATTTTCGATCACCTATATTTTATCGAACGACAGTGCTGTTCTTTCCCAGATGAGGAGCGACAAGTCAGAGTGCTTTGCAAATGGTAAGATTTTATCGTTTTGAGCATGACGTAATCAGAGAACATTTTGGCGCCGAAGTACGTATAGATTCTCTTTGCAAGTGTCACAGGCGTTAACGTTCAGCTTCTCGTTTCCACTTTTTCTGCAGACAGTAACGAGTTTGAGTGCGTGTCAGCTTATCTACATCAACGCCAGGTGCCTTGATAGTTTTACGTTATATCTCATGATGTAACCAACAACGACCGTCACCAAAAGCTTGCCAAAAAAGTGACTTTGCTTGTAACAACCCGTAAAAATGAAAACCCACGAACCGTACCGTTCGACAAGTGCGACTCGTGAATACATAATACAATCGGTACGGATTGACAAATTGTGACGGATGCTGGCTTTGAAAACTCATTAGAGTTACAGATCGTCTACGTGGTCCCTCTTTCGACTCATGAATATAAAACTAATCTGCTGCATGCCTATCTTTAGTTACGAATAGACAATTCACTATTACGAGTCGTTACGAGCCGTAGTATTGGACAACCCAAAATAAAAGATTGAAATACAACATAAAAGAGAGAAACTGTTCTTCTTTTATCAGCTGATATTTTATTTTGTTTCACCATTACACAAAACTGTGAAATAACACAGTTTTAATTTGCCCGCTTTATTTCTAACCCCTTCTACAACGACATCGTCTTCAGTGTCCACAATGATCATCAGGATGCATCATTCAATGTTGCAGTCTCCACAAACATCAATACTAAAAGTGCAAAAAATTAAAAGCATACCAAAGTTAGAATATAATTATCAAGCAAATTCTCTAAATAAGAATATGAGCTGCGAGCATGAAGGATGGGAACAAAAACAAACTTAGAATTACACCGGCTTTCACTAATGAAAACCAGTTTAAACGTTAGCAGTGCGCATGTAGAATTGCGGGAATCATGTAAAAAAAAAAAAAAAACAATTATTAGCTTACGCAGCATCTGGGAGTGTCCGGGTTGAAACAGAGAGGTACGCCAAAGCCAGCATCACCGCCGGGGGGTGGGCATTGAATGTGCAGCGGTAAACAGATTCCTGGACATTCTATATGGAAAGAAACTTTGTTAAGACAATAACTAGTCTCAAAGAATCTCAGAACAATATAAGTTCAATAAAAATACAGAAAAAAGTTACGTACCGTCGCCTTGCACAGCAATAGTCCCCACACAGACCAGCAACAGACAGACAATAATAATCTTCATACTCATTTTGACGAACTGCGGAAAAATGACGAGACAAGTTATAATCCAGTCAGAATTGTTAGGACGTGACCACAACATGAGCCAGTGGCGCGCTTACTTTTGCTAGTCTCAAGCCCCAATCGTCGGTGTTTCGGCGCCCGCGATCCTCTCCGAAACACCGACGGCTGGGGACTGAACGTAACTTTTGCTTGACCATATTTGGTTTTCTATATACAGCATATTCCTAGCTCAGTAAACTTACTGACCCGCCCAATTATTGGTGATAGTCAATGCAAAAAAACTCGTGCGTATATAGGCTTCACGAATGCAGCATCATTTCTAAAGTGTTGCGGTTTTTGAGGCTTAGTTTGACATAAAGAGGTATAAGCCAATAAAATTGGAATCGAAAGTCCAATAATTATAGAAACTAACACGGGAGTGGACACAAAAAAATTAAGCGAGTTTTGTGTCAAACAGCAAATTAATGATGAAGGCGATGGAAATAATCAAGGTGATTGCTGACGGAAATAATTGTTGATGTCTTTCCATTTTGTTCTTCACTATTTAATTTCTCAATTTTTGAGAAAGATATTCAACTGCAAACTCGAGAGAAGACTAAATAATGAATTGAATCATCACTTTTTATGCAGGGAGGGAGCCATTTTACCCGCATATTTCCCGTTTTTATGCATTACATATTAGAAGAAAGAAATGGAAAAAGCTTTGGATGTAATATAAATCATCTAGTTCCCCAGCAATACGAAACAATGATTTAAAATGAACAAAACAAGGAGTACTGAATTAACCCTTTCAGTGATCAACTTCAATTTTCTCGTTTCAGTCTCCCACCAGAAATATATGATACACTACGGAGAATTCAGCATTTGACAAAAAATTTGCACAAATGACAGCCGATTAAAACACCAATTCTCATTTCATCACTCATATTTTTCCTTATCTTATGGTTGGGAGAATTTGTATTTTGAGCTTGGGAGTGAAAGGGTTAAATACTAGTAGCCTATCGGCAGAGATGCTAACAATACCGAACTTCCATAACTTGTCGACAGACGAATCCTTAGCAGAGGGCTGAAGTACTAAAACAATCCATGTTTTAACGTTTGAAATTTACTTGAGGGTTATTTCGAAACTCTTGCGGCCTATTTCTGATGCTGCATACATTTTCTTATATTGGCACTGTCGTGAGTTCTCCCGCGAATACAGAGCTGAGTTGTAGATCAAGAATAGAAAAGCGCATTTCCCCCGGTTTCAAGCCAAGTAATTTGCTGCATGCGAGGAAGATCAAATTGAACAGGACGTTCTCCTGGATAAAACTAACTGGGCAATAGCGCGAAGTAGGACCACGTGCAAATGCGTTTGCGAAACAGAAAACTTCCAAGGCACGCCTCACAAGTTATGTGTGCCCAAACGGTTTAAAACACTAAGTTACGGCACTGTTAACAGGTTGCAACATGAAGAATCGTTACATTTACAGCGGTTAATTTTTCACATTCACCAAAACTCGAGAAATGACTGCGAAAGTTCTCAAAGAAGAGTTATAAAGTTAAAATAATCGTCTCACCGTTTGGCTTCTTTGCTCAGGCTCCTGTCTTTTTGCTTTACCCTTCTTTGGCTGCACTGGAAATGATGAAAACACAGAACGACAGGCCTTCTTTTATGGTGCTGTCTAAAATCCTATTGGTTAACGAGAAGAACAATTGTTGACAAAGGAAACAATGGCTTTTGTCTCCAACGGCATTTTGCTTCGTAATTACCTAGAACTCAAGAATGTTTACAACCATCTGGAAGCAGTTTCTATCTGTTGCACAGAATAGTGTTTTTGTTTTGTTTTGTTTTTTCATAAAGAGTCGGTGGAAATTCATGTATAGTAGAAATTTTGTAGAGAAATATTCTTTTAAAAGAATAATAATTATTGTCATGCAATAGTGGGGGTGATTTTCATATGAATAGATGAACATTATATTGTTAATTTAACACCATTGTCACACTAATGCTGTCAAAAGAGCAGCTGATAACCTCTTCATTTCGGTGTTCTCTTTGTTTAAGGTTTCAATTGTTATCCAGAAAAGTAGGAATTTTACAGCCCCTACAAAAGCGTTTTCGGTAGTAAAACTGAGAAGTTCACATTTTACCAATTTACCAGAAAAACCTGGTAAGCCAGCTCCTGCTGTAAAGATACGCAATAATTCGAAAGTTTTGTGTAAAAACTCGTGAAAACACGTAGACGGATAAACATGCTAACTGAAAGATATATTTTTTGCAAGCATAGTAAAATATAATAGCAGTTTTAAAATGAAATATAGATACCCTCAAGGACATTTTAAACGGCGCAACATTCGTGAGCTTAGCTCCATGTTTTAATGAATGAATCGTCTCCTTAGAGATGAACGGACAAATAGGATGCGAAAATAGGTATCACGACGAACATTATCGACATTTATCAAGTCTATCGATATGAGGAACAGATGAAAGTATGTTTATTTAATACATTCACAAATAATAATATTTATTTTAGTATTAACTATTACACTGACAGAAGTAAAATGACTCTTACATAGAGAAACAATCAATTTGCATTGTAATTTTTGCCCTGAGCAACCGATTTAAGCTCTCAGCGACCAAGGGCCGTTTCACATGTAGCTCGCTAAAATGCATAGGTTGATTCAAGATGTCGGCGGCAATACGAGTCCCTAAATAAAAAACTAGTTTTCGATAGTTTAGAAATTAGTTTGCACAAGACACGTTTCGAAAGAGCCGAATTAATGTGTATAAATTCAAAGAACTGACTTAACTCTAACCTCCGTTTATAGTCCTAACTGACCCCAACCCTAAACTTAAGTTTATATTCCTAACTGACTCTAACCCTAACCTTAAGTTTATAGTCCTAACTGACCCCAACCCTAAACTTAAGTTTATAGTCCTAACTGACTCTAGCCCTAAACTTAAGTTTATAGTCCTAACTGGCTCTAACCCCTCTAACACCTTAAGTTTATATTCCTAACTGACTCCAACCCTAACCTTACGTTTATAGTCCTAACTGACTCTAACCCTGAGTTTACATGTACATGAACACTGACAACAGGCTGTTTCTTATTTTTTTCTTTTCTTTTTTCAACTCTATACGAATAGAGGGTCAATTACGTCTTCATATTTTACCACTGTGCCTCTAATAGTGAATCACTGCGGGCTCAGTGTAAATGTTGAGATGTTTTTCAATGCGACTGACGTGTCTCTATGCAAATTCAAATACAGGTGTATGCAAAGTATTTATTTTTCGAGTAAACTGAAAGTTCATAAACAAGAAAGTTAGGTCTCAAATAGGATAACCGCATTTCCAGTAACGGAATAGCAGATAGTATGGGAATATCGCGGATAACATGAGAGTTGGGCATGCACATTTTATATTGCGAAGCAGTAGAGATGAAGCACGAACAAAGACAAGACTTTGTACTAATTTCTGAACGTATTTTATTGAAAATACTACTAATATGGCATATTAGTGAACGGAGCCGTTATCTACAATGATTTTAAATCTGTTAAGCCAGATAGAAAATATCTTTTTCCTAAACAAGTGCTGGTAGTTTTTCAATATTATCGATGCGTTCTCAGATAATGCCGGCATGCAATTGTACATAGAATCAAGTTGTTTATCAAACATGACTGTCATCACTAAGAGGAGCAGCTAAAAACCTCTCTATTTTTGTTCATCTCATCAGCGTTATATAAAGTTCTGTTTAGAAAAATACTATACTAGTGCAAAGGATTGATCATAAGAATATATTATTTTAGCCCAACCAGCTCACACGTTATGGAAATAAGACAGAATTTAACATTTTCTTCATTTTGTAATGCTAGAATACACGAAAGTGACGCAAAAATTACTCTTGGGGTCATTTCAATAAACATTTACACTTGTATTTTACAAGTTGGACCAATATTTTAACACCACCAAACGGACTCTAATCTAACAAAGTCTGCACGATATTACAGATACAAATTCTTAGTGTAAAACCGCAACACTAGTAATTGGCCATATTATTTGATTATAGCCGTGTTTTTTAATGTGTGGGGAAATTGTTCCGACTTGTAAAATACACTTGTAAATGTTTTACTGGATTGGCCCCTGTATCCACAGGCGGCCTACAAGACAGGAGAGAACGAAGGCCGAGAGCACCCAACGAAGATATTTCTCAAAATACATTAGTTTGCACACATGCATGGTTATTTGTCCAAAATATAGTTTATTTTCTGCTTTTTTACGTTGCTGGCAAACACAGAGGTGTTCCACACTCCCAGGAAGGCAATTCAGAATATCCGTTTCCCAGCAGAGCGGTCCCAGAAAATCTGCCAGCCAGCAACTTGATGGTGTACCACTTTGTCAGAAAATGTCAGCATTTCAAACAAAAATGTAGCCTCGATTGCAGTCTTGCTTGTTCCCATGCCTCCAGCGAGACTGAAAACGGCTATCTCTCTCCCAGCAATCCGATTTATTAATTTTTTTCCCAGCCAGGACAGGTTGCAGTGCGGAACACATATTTTGTGGAACAGCTCCGATGGGTGCTCCTCGACGGCAACGTCAGTGAAACAATAAAATTAGTTGCAAAATACAAAAGATGCACGTGAATATGTGAGATTGATCTGATGTCGGGGTCGTCGTGCTCAGCTCGTGCGACTTAGGTTGTTGTCAGGACGTGGACAACATTTCGAGCAATTACTACACAGTCGTTCTTCCTAAGTAAGAGACCACGAAAGCAAAAGAACCTCGGCAAAAACGGAAGAAATTGAGCAATTCAAGAATAGGCGGAGGAGTTACAAAGACATAAGGCCGTACGTATGGAAACACTTTTTTCCTGGTTCCTCGCGTTGCCGTCGCCGTCAGCGTAGCTTCCTTAAACTCCCTGTTCTACCGCTAATACTGGCCGTAGCGGCTCCAAATTAACACAAGGGACACAAGAGACCACAGCTAACATGTACGGTAAGTTTATTTTGAATTTTATGAAGGATGATAGGATTTATCGGCACTATTTTGGTTTCCCATACATATTTTTATAATCTTTCGTTGCGCAATCATCACCATGTGACCCCCGGAGCCTTTTACAGAGTTATTGAAATTGAGAGCCAACGCCAAAATGGCATAAGCTTGAAAGAATCTCTCTATGGTGAAAAATACTTTTTCCTCCTTAATGGCGTGCTGTGTTTAAATAGTACTGTATGCGAGCAATAATTATTCACACGGTAAAGCTTCTATTGCTTGCCGAGAAGAAAGGTTTTTATGACTGAAATAGTTGGTATATATCATTATAAATTTTGTACAACTAAAAACGCTTTACTCAAAAAAAAGAAAAAGCAAACAAACAAACAAGCAAAAACAAAACAAAAATCGGGGAAAACAGAGGACGCGAAAACACCGGCATAATTATTTTGCAAGCACAGGCTAATCTTCATATCATTAACTGAATGTTGTTAATTTAACATCATTGTCAACGCTGATGCTGTCAAAGAAGCAGCTGATAACCTCTTTGTTTACGGTGTCGATTATAATCCAGAAACGTAGCAATTTTACAGTCCAAAAAAGTTTCAAAGTCCTTGTTAAAATTGGGAACGTTACATCAGTACCAATATTTAACTGGAGTGAAAAAAAAAAAAGCTAGCAAATTGGCAAACACAAAGTTTTTTGTGAAAAAGTTAATAGCAACACGTAAAGACATGAAGATTGATCTTCAGCACAGTAAAATATAATAACAGTTTTAGAACGAAATTTCAAATAGCCAAACGATTCGTGGGCTTAGCTTCATGTTTTAATGAATGATGCGTCTCCTTAAATGTGGATCTTCAAAAAGAGACAGTATAGGATGCCACCAAAATAGGTCCCATGTGGACATTTAACATCATCGATATTTTTTAATTCAAAAGATGACAACATCTTTTTTTAGTACATTAACAAATAACTATTTTTGTCAACATTAAACTATTACCCAACACTGAGAGGTGCAAAAATGACTCTGGCGGCATAGAGAAACAATCAATTTGCATTGTAATTTATGTCCAGCTTATACGCAAATCATGCACAGAAAAATAAAAGTTGTTTTTTTGATATTTTAGAAGTTAGTTTGTACAAAACGCGAACATGCATGAAAAAACGCTCTAGGGGCGTAGCTTCCTTGCACATATACGCAAGTGAACATAGTCGAACTCCGCTATTTCGAAGGCCCATAGGACATGAAAAAAAAGTTCGAAATAGCGGGGCTTCGAAATAACCAAGCTAGTCAAGCTAGTCAAGGGGATTCGGCTTGACTTCGAAATAACGGGGACTTCGAATTAACCGAGTTCGAAATGGTGAGGTTCGACTGTACTTGTGAAAGTCGACCTTCCAGCGTTTACCTTGACTGGCTTTCCAATTAAGAAATATATAACGCGTCACCGTGTAATACAGCCTCATCTAAACACGCGGGAAGTTGGGAGAAACCACGTGGCCGCCGAGTGGTTTCCGGCGCTATTAGTCGAGTGTTCTCCCAACTCCCCGCGTGTTTAGATGAGGCTATATTACACGGGAACACGTTACATATTTCTTTTATAAAATAATTAGCCAAGTAAAAGAACATCGCGTATCGCGTCAGCGTGTAATATACTCTCATCTAACACGGTTATTCAGCCAATCAGGGCGCGCGTAGTATCATAGTTATTTTATAATTAATAATGGAAGACCTTCCGGCAAATACACGACCTATGCGACGACTTTTACTTGTGTGATCCTGTGTCATCTATGTCATTTTGATCAGAAACACACAAGCATAAAGAAAGTAGAGTTAATTCGTGTTTTACTACGTGTTTACTTATGGAAAATGTCCCCTGGTAAACGCAGGAAATGGCACAGCTTCCACAAGCCCCTAAATTACAAGAGTTCTCGGGAGTATGAACCCCCTGATCCCCGTTTCTGTAGTTCTTTGAGAAATGAAAATACTACAAATACTGGCAGTAAAACTGCTTAGTCCAAATAACCATCTTTACCGAAGAAAAGTAAGTTCGAATGTGTAACTATTCATGAACGAGGCGAGATGTTTTTGGCGTTGAGTATTTCTATTTTTTTATTTTTTTATTTATTACGTTTTTTCGTGTTGAAAACCTAGTTCAGCTATATCTCTTCACACATTTCTAGATGTAAACAAAACCGTTGAATTGGCCGAGAGGGCCCCTTGAATTAAGAAATATAATAACTTCAAACCGGTGCTGTGCCGTTCATAAACTAAAGCACGGCAGCAATTGACGAGAACACGATAAAAGTGTAGGGAGAAACGCAAGCTGTTAGGTGAGTGATTTTCCAGATTTCTTGAGTGCACTCGTCCCTTGCTATAAGTGCTCAGATATTTATGAACGAAGCACGAAACATAACGAAACGAAACGCGAGCCGTTAGGTGAGTGGTTTTAAGCGAACACTATTAAAAGCCAAAGGAAGGGTGGTCGCTTACGGGAGGTTCAGCTGTATGTCTTTGTTTGTAGAATATGTTGGGAACTGAAAAATGATTGAGAAACAAATTCTAACACTTCAATTTAATACTTTATGTACAACATAGGTTACAATGGCAGTAAGATGGTGTATAACAGGCGGTTCTACTAACGAGAAAACGTCTCGGTTGAATAAAAGCTGCAAAAATAATTTAACGCCAATGTCCTTCGAGCATACACAACTGTGTTAGCCAAAGTTCACACATCTTAAAATATCAAGATTTCGACAGGTCAGTGAAGGAACCAATTTGTGATGTAAAATTGAGCTCTTTTGGTTTTAAAGTCGAGTAAGACTTCATTCGGTCAACTTTTGCGGCAGAGGATTCACGATGATGCTTTCAATGCATTCGAACACCGTGTGTATGTCTTGGTCGCTGTTAATATGCTGTCCGGTGTTTTCGTAATACTCTGCTATTTCCTCTATGTAGGCCTGATATTGTGCAATGCGACCATTCACAGCTGTCTCCTCGTCTTTCTTGCTCTGAAAAGAGAATTGTGGTAAAATGCATGAGCTGGGAGACTTCTACTCTAAAACTAAGCGGTAGAGGGCGCACCGTCGCTCCCATTGATAAAAGTTCTCAGAACAGAAGGAACTACCGACGTTAAATAGTCACTTTACTTTTACTTCCTTGATAACGTTTTAAGCTGGACAAGCTTTTTAACCCACATTTGAACAAAACCCTGCAGTTTATTGGCAGAGAGGTCGAGAGAAAGAATTTCGTTAATCCTGGATTAGCTTAATCGGCTTTCCAACAACCGGGCCCTGGGCCCAATTTTTCGAAAGCCGATTAAGCTAATCCAGGATTAACGAAATTCTTTCTGACGACCTACCTGCCGATAAAATGCAGGGTTTTGTTCAAATGTGGATCAAAAAGCTTGTTTTAGCTGAATACGTATCAAATAAATCGTTGCAGGACAAAATCTTCACATTTTCAGGCTTATTAATGACAAGAAAGTTTACACCTAATCCAGGATTAGCCTAATCGTGCTTTGAAGAACCGGGCCCAGCAGAGGTTCAAAGCTGATTGGCATAGTTTCTGGTTGAAGTAGCGTTGTGCAGTTAACTTGAGAAATACTTACCCTTTGGAGGCGTTGTTTTATTTCAGTTGATCTCGGTGGGTTGTAGATGAGATGATATCTGAATGAACAAAAAGGTCGGGCTCAGTGAACTGAGGTCATTCTAGTGGTCCTAACGATTGCATGTGCGCGGTCTTATTTAGACGTGGTTTAAAACGTACCATATCGATGGTGTTGCGCTGAATGTGCTTACCTCTCTCCAGTCACTGGGTCTGTGCTCCGAAGTGTGAGTCTCTCCATGATAGTGTCAGTTGGTACATCCATCAATATGACTCTAAGGCCAGCCAAAAACCAAAAACAAATAGACAACAAAACAACAAAACAACAAAAGGGGCTGAGTTCCCAAGGAAACCGTCTCGTGTTGTACTCCTTAGTTTCATCGTGACACACATGTTACTGTCTCACCCCTCCCCCCCCCCCCCCCCCTCCGGTCATCTGTCTCTCTATAACGACAAGAATCGTTTCCATACTCCACGGCAGCAAATGTCCGAGGAGTACCAGTCCCATCTCCCTTATTTACTCATCTACTCGTTCGTTTGTTTTCTCTGTCTGTCTCTCTCTCAAGAGGAAGAGCAAAACTGGCTCATACCTGTTGGGTTCATATCCTGCTCGCGCCAGGCTCTCAGCCTGTTCCCGAGTTTTTGGAAAACCGTGAATCACCCATCCCTTGGTAACCGCGTCCAACTGAGCTAAGCGACCGCGCAACAGCTGAATGACCAGGTCATCAGGCACTGAAAAACAGAAGGCGCTTGTCGTTACTACTGGGTTGATTTGTTAAGTGATGTCACCACGACACATGAACGTTTGCACCTACCCATCATGCCTCTGTCCACATACGGACGGATAGCCTGCCCAACCTTGGAGTCGTCTACAAGCGACTGTTTAATGAGCTCGCTACAGGACACTGAAACGAAACAGCTTGGCTGAGCATTTGCAATCCGAGTCAACAAAGCGACTTCTGTGACGTCACAGCTTTGTCCAATTGACCATTTTCTTAAGTTTGCGGGTGCATCCAAGCTGAACGGGCTACAAACTTCGATATGAGAATTGCTTAGCGAGAATTCATCCGTGAATGTTGTAGAAAACGGCTTGAGTTTAAACTCAAGATAGTTGACCTAACTCAAATAAGAACGCAGCATGAAGCATTTACATCGAGGCCGAACACAGTTCGCCGTGAATAAAGCTAAAAGTTGAATTTGAAAGTCTTGGCCTGTCAAGCTTGGATGCGCGCGCAACCTTGAGAAACTGGCCTATTGGAATTTAGCTTAGAACTAAGACAAAGGTAAGACCATTCTCTCGCGATTCCTGATTGGTCGTTGTTTCCTGTGACGTCATGGAAGTCGTTTGTCGGCTCTCGCAGACGGTATTTTTCGGCCTCGCCCAGCAACACGCATCTGTGTCAGATTCCAAAGCTCTTTGTATGTAGAACTTACCGTTGACCAAGTTGTATTTACTGGCGAGCAGATCGGCCTGTACGCTCTTGCCGCTTCCTGTGGGTCCCAGCAGCACAACACGAGGAGTGTGAGGAGCGTTGGTGCGGGAACTATTCATCAGATAGGACAACACTGAAAAACCGTTTACACAAGATTTTAATAAGTGAAATACTTGCAGCTCGACTCTCTATAAGACGGACACCCTCCGGACTACTCTCATCGCAGCCATTCTTGTGGTCACAAAAACGGCTGCGAGGAGACTACCTCCGGACCAGCTCCAACTGTCCGCTTTAGAGGGGTGTCCGTCTTAAGCCCTGGCCAAACGGTACTCCCCAACACGAGCCAAGTTACAAAATCAAAACTTGCATGCGGGTGGCCAAACGATACCCAAGTTGGACCAAGTTGAAAACTTGGCTCGACCTGGCCGTCCGTTTGGCGAGGACTTTAAAGATAGTTCAGTTAAACTAAATGGCTGAAGAAACGGCAGGGACCCCTCCTACCAGGTGTCCGTCTTAGACTAGGGGGTGTCCGTTCTGTAGCTACTGACTTTCCTAAAGCCAAAAACCAAACCAACGTCCGAAAGAAAAAAAACAAAACAAAACAAAACAAAACAAAACAAAACAAAACAAAACAACTGTCTGCACGAAAGTTGAGTGTTATCTTGACTCGGAACCTGCGATAAACATGACTTGACTTCCCGGTCTTGTTCTGAAGTTTTCAAAAGCGACAGCAACCAATATTGAAGTTCAAGACAGAGCAGGTCTCAACCTCGTTCCCAGGCTCTTCGTCTCCCGGCTCCGGCCCCCTGTCTTGCTTCGGGGGCAGGGGCCGGGAGACGGAAGAGCCTGGGAACGAGGTTGAGCAGGCCTTTTAATGGGTTCCACTAAACATACACATGATGTACCTTGAGAGAACACATCGGCTTTGGGCTGGTCAGCATTAACGGCCTTGTAGATCTTCTCATAACACGTCAGAAGCCCGTCAATGTGCCTACAGATGCATCAAAGTTTAAGGTTTAGAAGAGTGGATTTTCCCTGAGCAACCACTTCCACAAGTCACTACCTAACCAAAGTCTTGATTGGTTCCTGATCAGTCACCTCTCGTAAGCGACCACCTTCGTAACCTAAACGAAGTTCTGATTGGTTCGTCTGTCAAATTACTGTTGGCGAAACCTCTCGCATGCGACCACGTCCTTAACCTAGCCAAAGTTCTAATTGGTTCCTCAGTCAAACTACTATTGGTAAAATCTCTCGTATAACGTGACCGCGACCAAGTTTGCCAGCATAAAAAAAAAGCAAGAGAGATGAGCTACCCCCAATCACTTTCCAGTCTACTGATCTACTGGACTTTACGTAAGCATGAACAATTACCTGTGGTACTCCATGAGTCTTTCAATCATTGCACTCTCTGATGATTTAGGGTCTGGCACGAGTCTTTGGAACACCTCCGGGTCCGTAGGCGGATCAAAAGTGGAGTGATATACGTCTGAAGAAATAGGACAGGAGAACAACTTCACTCAAGAACTGTTCAGTTAAGGTTGCTGTGTTCTAAAGCATTTTGTCACTTGTACTTCCAGGTATTAGAGATCTGCTAAATTTGAAAATGCAAGGACATACATGTGCCACATGACGAAATTTTCTCTTTAATTTGTCTCGCAATGATGACGACAGCATTATGAGACAAGCTGCAAATTACAAATCACATGTTGCAACAAGACCACGCAACGTTGTGAAAAGTTCAAGACTGTTCAACTTTTCCTGCAACCTGTCTCACAATTTTCGTTGTGTTGCATGTTGCAATAGGGAATGTCACGCGCAAAATATCTTCTGCAACTTGTCTACAGATAGCTTTGCACTGCAAGCTGCAAGAAAAATTACCTCGTGTGACAAAATTGCATTGACTTTAGAGGAATCACACGTGATTGCCCCTCACAGGTTTACAGTACTTGATGTACTATATGAGAGCCTACATTGAGTAACATATACCTCCAGTCTCTGTGTCAATCCGTTTCCCCATAACTCTTTCTATTAACACTGTGTCAGGTGCATCCAACAGGACTGTAAATAACAGCAACATGAAGTAAAGTTCCATTCAATTTGTACATGAAAGGACACAATATTGGAATATTAATTTCTGTGAATACAGCAGTGTACACTCAGTCTCTTACCAAAATGTTTGGGTATGATGCCTTCCCCTTGAAGAGCCAGAGCCTAATGATGCACAGTACAAAACACAGTTCAACCTCAGATTATGAAACAGACCCCAATAATTCAGATTTGTGACTGCTTTTCCATGGTCTGGTTTTTTATTTTGTGAATCTGAAGGATACAGTGTGAACTCTGAAGCCTTTTTTACCCTGCAAGCTAAAACCTCCTTCAAAAATAAGCAGCTCTTTCAACTAGCTCAATGTTTTTTTTGCTGAGCACTACAAACACTGTCTGAGCAAGATTCCTTTCCCTTTCTTGTAATAATGAAATAATCAAAATAATCAAAAATATTTTTTTTCGTGTCAACATTAATTATATTGTTTTGTTTGCTGTCGCTGTATACACAGCCTTCACGCTAGGTTTTTGAGAAATGCATTGAAAAATGCAGACCTGCCGTAAAAATGCGTATGATGGTCTGGGGGGAATCCCATGTATGGGCAAAATGGGGATGGGGTGTACTGGGAGTGCAACTCACAAACCTCGTCTCTGGTCCTTGGGAAATCCTCCAACAGCCAACCCTGTAAAACAATATGTAAAAATTTATATATTAATATTAACAATTTTCACTTCCGAGCTCAAATCACAGATTCTCCCAACCAAGAAAAATATGTATGAGTAAAGTGAGGGTTTTAAGAACCAATGTAGCACACCCCACCCTACCCCTCCCCACCCCACCCACAGGGAATAACATTACCTTGTTGACACAGTCAGCCTTCTTGATTCGTTCACTGATTAGTGAAATCAGGACATGCGTTGGAACGGCCTGCCGACGCAAAAACAGCACAATAAAGGAAAAATGTACAATATGTACAGTAGTTTAACCAAAATATTTTTCAGCACTTTTGAGTGAGTGTATACAGGGACTATACCCTGAATGCCAGAGCTTTCTCGCTCTTGGAAGCTCCGAGAGCTGCGTGGCTGCATAGGGCTGGGGGCGAAACCAAGGGCGGAGGGGGGCTGGGGGCGAGGTGGGGGCAAGGCGGAGCCCCCCTCCACTCTTGGTTTCGCCCC
The DNA here is from genome assembly GCA_964036295.1 of Plumapathes pennacea. Classification (NCBI taxonomy): domain Eukaryota; kingdom Metazoa; phylum Cnidaria; class Anthozoa; order Antipatharia; family Myriopathidae; genus Plumapathes; species Plumapathes pennacea. The sequence goes on from OZ038472.1 coordinate 11,318,815, forward strand.
CAGCCCTACGGGGCCACACAGCTCTCGGAGCTTCTGAGAGCGAGAAACCTCTGGCATCCAGAGTAAAGAGGGACTTACTGTGTGTAGATGTGTTCTTACCTCATTGGCTGCCATGTATTCTTTTGCCTGTAAAATGACAAAAACATCGGTATACAGTGTGACGCATGGTGAACTAAAATGGCTGTACACAACAACGCCACCTTCAGGGTGTAAGAGATATTGAGATATTCTTGCTTTGTCGTATCTGCAAACTTCTTTAAGAAAAAGAACAGTTTGCAGAGCATGAAGAAGCAAGAATGTGTCTTTTCAATAAATTCAGTGCATTTCAGATATAAAAGACCAAAGGTGTATGCAGTATAAAAGGGGTACGTTTTTACACATTCAAACCCCCCCTATGATGGTATGGAATAAAAGGAAACAGGGTAAAAAATTTGGGTGTAGCCTTTCCCACAACCTTCTCTAGTAACTCCCTCGGGGAAGTATGATTCATATAACTGCATGTAATACAAGCTGTACCTTCTTTGCAGCTTTGGAGCTGGACTCTTCTATTAATTTGTCCAGGGTCACGTGGACACAGTCCAGGTGGTTTGCCGCCATCAGACTCTGCACAAATATATATATAAAGTACACAAATATGTAAGTACATGACCTCTACATACTAACAGTAGTACACACTCCATCTAACAATATCATGTTCCCAGCTTGCTGAGTGTCATCCACAATTTATGGTGAAACTTTTATTAAGGGACTGCCCTCGGGAGAAGAAAAAGTGCGTCCCTGAACAGAGGTATCCCTTGAATGGAGGTAATCAATAGAATGATTATATGAATGGAGGTGTCCTAAAGTAGAGGTTCCACTTCAGTTAGCTTCATGCAAAGTTTCATACCAGTTTACTTATCTGCAGGGGTAAATTAATCTGGAGAAAAACACAAAAAGCAATGAGGTTCAAGGGAGGATTCAGGGAGGTACTCCCAGAGAAAAATGTTGAGATTTGGCTTGCCATATCCAGCAGTGTAGGCTAGGGTCTGGATACTGCCCATGATCAGCTGGTTGATGAAAAAATTAACTTGATGATATACACTCACTGGTATTAGTTTTTGGTATTAATTCAGGTAATAATAATGTTTTCAGTAGGTTGGTTGTGATCGTCCGGGTTAGAGTAGTCTCCAGAAAGACTGTTGTTGGTGACTGACGTTTTGACTACCTGAGCGGAAGTCATCTTCAGAGTCAAGTGAAAAGTATTCATCAGATGGCGGTATATATATCTCTGGTTCTAGAAGTGATTGGTCTGTTATGTCGGCCTATGGTTGGTCGAGTCGCCTTGGTTGTGTTTCGTTATTGGTCAGTTGATGTTCTTTTGTCCTGTTGATTAGTCTATTGTTCGTTCGGTTGCGTTTGATGTCATCTATCAGTCGTTTGTAAGGTGCCGGTAATTGTTGGCATCTGTTGAGTGGTTTCCGTTCTAAGTCGAAACGTCAGTCACCAACAACAGTCTTTCTGGAGACTACTCTAACCCGGACGATCACAACCAACCTACTGTTCACACTCCTGGGTTCAAACCATTTGCCAATAATGTTTTCCTACCATAGTTCTCTTCCCTGCAGCTGGAGGTCCATGGACGATTATCTGTGGTACTGTACAGCACAGAGAAGCAGGTGAATTTATATAATTAAAACAGTAAAATACAAAAAATCTCTAATCAGCCAGATCTTGAAGCCCATTTCCCTCCTGACCCTCTTCATCTGCCCCTGACTCACATCTCCCCCACCCCACCCCACAGGGTATGACGAAAGCCATGCCTGCTAACCAAGGCAGCTATCAGACTTTCCTGCTGTGCTAACAGCTAGATTTCCCTGACAACAGCTTATTCAAAAGAAAGGTTGTTTGACAAGGCGAGTCACGACAACATGCTAAAATTGTGCAGTGAAACTGGCTGCATCCAACTGGTCTCACCATCATGTTCTTGATGTAAAAGATCAATCATGAAAGTCAGAGGATCTGCAGGCTGTTCAACAACAAGCTGTGAAAGAATCCACTGAAAAGAAGATATTAACGTGCTAAGATTAATTTATGGAGGTTGAGATGCGAATCTAAAGAAGTTAAAGTGTTTCACAAAGTACCAGAGTAACCAAGATTGAAGTTGTAAAAATTTACGACACAAATGCCGCCATTAAAAGTTCGTGATCACATTTTCAACACTATTAAGACAATGAGAAGACTTGAGCAAGATACTTTCTACCTTCTAAAAAGAATAAATAAACGCGAGTCTCGCTGTAAATAAGCGGTTCAGAAATATTTCAAAGTTGGTTTAGAAATTCATGAGAAAAATATCTTGTTTTCTACGCAAAGCATGCCGATAGGGTTACCTGGTAGAGTTGAAATATGCCATGTTTCTCTGCATAGTTCGAAAACTCTGGTGGAATCAACAGCGGTTTCTTCGTGGCATCCATTTTAATTTTCGTTACCGTGAGCGCGAGTTGCTACGATAAACACAGATCCGCCATTATGAGCCCGTAGTCAGATGCAGTCAGCTGTTTCTATGTGGCGTCCATAGCAACGGATTAAAAGTCCGAAGTCTCACCCAACAAGCCACGTCCATGGATTGGATTGGAAACTCTTGGTAAAGGAGTCGGTGATTTGTGTCTCTACGAGTTTTCTCGACGGAAAAGGTATACAACAAAGTTACTGGTATCCTCAAGAGCATTTTATCCCGTAACAGCATCGTTTGCGACAAAGGTCGAACCGCGCGGTTCGGGTCGTTCCATTTTGTGTCATCTTCAGACTGGTGAATACCTTCACTAAAAATAAGCTCGTTCCTTCATCTAGTCGTTTGAATCTTAGAAACGTTTCCTGAACGCTTCTGGCGCATAATGGTCGTTTTAGTGGGCAAGATATATCACATTACCACAAATTGACTTTGAATGGTTGGGTTTCGAAGCGACAACCAAAATTAAACAAAGAAAAGCCAGATGCAAATACAATCGTGTTGGTTATGATATTGAGTACCCAATTTTGAGCACATCTATTTTGATAAATCCTCTCTTTGGTACTGTAGTTTCATGGAATTGTTCAATAATTCAAGTCCGTATTGACTTTCCTAGTATGATAATTTGATAATTTGATTTTTTTTTAAATTTAAGCATCACCAATAAGACAAAAGTTTGTGTCGATCAGAAACTGAGTTCCTAATGTCCATGGTTTCCCGACCATTTTCAGAACCAATATCAGCGTGATCAACCTATATTTTCCGGATCGGAAATGAGCAGAGAATTTGTTTCTCTTGGAATCCAGAGAGATTCACTCGCCAACAACCCACTCTTGCAAAAGGTAGGATTTCTTCTACAAGTGTATCTTCTTATTCATTTTATAATCTTTTCAGAAACCATACAGTACACACATCTGGTGTTTGTACTACAGTTTGTCATAATTTGAACGCTCAGAAAAACGTACTGTAGAAGCAAACACATGACATTGGCCTTTTGTCCGGCCATACCTCCAAACAACAACAACAACAACAACAACAACAAACAAACAAACACAAAACAAACAAAAACAACATCAGTAACAGCAATTAACATCTAGGTCATACCTTTCTGCAGGTGGTGTATGCTATGATCATGTAATTGTACTGTATACATAATTATTTTTTCTCTGATGAAACATATCACTGCACAGCACTTCACAATGTCCTTCTTGGATTCTGAACTGATCATTTTGGTTTTCAGTCTGAGTTAGGAAAACCCTTGAGAAGATGTTTTACCCTCCCTCATGACGGCTTCACATATGGAAAAGCTAATGAAGGAAAAGACAGTGGAGCAGCTCATGGTATGCATCTCTATATAATAATACGCTTAGCAACCGCTGACCGCGGCTCATGTGTGTGTGTGTGTGTGTGTGTGTGTGTGTGTGTGTAACAAATTGATATAATTTCGATTGGTGACGTAACAAATTAAACCGGTAATTAGATAATGCGTGGTTTGAATTTTCTGACGCAACAGTATTGCTCGCGTACGATCGTTAGTCATAATTACTGTATCGTCAATTCGAATTGAATCGTCGGGAAAAGCAGGCCAGAAATCTTCTCGACCGCTGCCTTTCAACCAAGCCCACGGGACGCGATTACTGAAGGTGAGAATTCCGTTTGAGTTTAGAAAAAGAATTTCAGAGTGTCAACTGACTGGATGGCGGGGTGATGCTGCCGCATGTTCGAAAAACGGTAAGATTTGGATGTCGGACGATCGGTGGTTCGACGAGTCGAGTACGGTCGAGTGGTACATGCGCTACAGGAAAATTTGTATTTTGACGCGGTAAACAGTCGAATACGGTTGAAATTGAGTTCGAGATGCTCAAAATGGAATTCAAAAAGGAAAAAAAAGACAAAAAATATTAGGAAAAAAGAAATTCGATCACCCGATCCCCGTATTTTACGGGGGTCCTGCTAGTTTTATTATAATCCTTACTCTGTGTATACATGTGCAGGCTCTTGTACTAGTCAATTAAAAATATTACTCTCATTAGACTCAAAAATAAAGAAAATCCTAATCTTTTAAGAAGAAAATGTGTGATTGGACTAGTGAGAATATTGATAGTTCAAAAGCCAAGTTCTCCTTACTGTATGATATATTTCTGGTGAGAAACTGAAGGAGAAAATTGAAGTTGATCATTTCTCTTTCTGTTTCAGCTCTAGTTTGGTCTGCTCCAGCAGCACCCCTGTACAGGAAAGAAAAGAAAGCGCTGCGCGACTTTATAGCACTGAACAAAGGTGCAGTACAGGTGGGGCTTACCAGCGCACAGGAACACTTTCAGTACAGAGCAACTCACGACATACGGCGGAAAGACTCTGGACATGAGAGAACAGCACAGAAAATTCGAAGGATCCCACCTACCATGGTTTTTGGAATTCCTACAAAGTTAGTATCTGGAAAACTGACTTCAGTTTTTCAAACCTGGCCCATGTTCTGACCATAACCTCAAAACATTATCATTTGATACAGTTAGTTATGAGTATGATCAGCTCAGTTCAATTATTTATAGCATTGGTTAACAATTTGGTAAAATTTTCAATCATCCTGTTTTAAAATATGGTCTTTAAAAATCTTCCCTTTATAGCAAATATGAAGAGGTGCATGGCAGATCTGCTTGAAAATTATATGTGTCAGTTTGAAAATTTATTTCTATACACAGTAGAAGTCTGATCAGTATTCAAAACCAAATTTATGGTACACAGGCCCTCTACCCCAGTGTATGACCTTTTGGGTCACAAGTACCAGGACCGATGGCTAGATGAGCGACGGAAAGCGGAAGAGGCCATGAGAGCAAGACAGGAACAAAAGGTCAACAAAGTTATCATCTGCATGTACACAAAGTACAATTTTCCACGTGGGGTTTATAATGAGCTCTGTAGGCAATACTGACTGAGTTGCTGGTTGACCATTCTTTGCAGAGACATGTTGATAAGAACATCTATGAAACCAGAACCACACTGTTGAGGAAACATCAGCCCCCTGTGGATCCCTCCCCTCTGTGGCACATGCCCAAATTTCAGAAGGTAAGGAACAAGGGGCTGCTTTTTGCAACAAACCAAGCCTTCACAGCAATTGCAACCCAGAAACTTTTTTCCATAAACCATTCAAATTTTCTCATATTTCTGAAATTCAAACTTTGTCTGACCAAATTTATATTTTGATACTTACAGACCAGTCAAAGATAAAAATAAATTGTCAGGACTGGTGTCACATAATATTAATTTTTATATTTAGTTTTACAGTTATGAAAGTCTTAGGTGCCCAGAACACAAGAAGAGAGTCGGAAAACTAAATACACTAGACAACCATCTTATGGCACTTTTGGAAAGTCTACGACCAAGGCTTTAAAAAATGTCAAGTATAAATAATAATCCTCTGATTTTTCTATAGGTCCCTGCACATTTAGTGACATTCCGATCAGAACCGGCCAGGAACAATGCCTTTAAAAACTATGCAACAGACAGTACATCAAGACGGGGGACATTTGGCCATGGAATCTATGAACCCGCTAAGAGTTAAAAATTCATTATAAGACTTGACTGGGATGGAGTGTGTAAATTTCTTGAAAAACATTTTAAGCAAAAAAGTCATAACTTTATGGGTTGACAATCATTCAACTCCATTGTACCACTGGATATTTGACTTTTATGTTACTTTTAGTTACTTTTTTTTTAGAACACTGTCAAACATGACACATGAGTGTGAATGCATGTGTGATTGAATGAGATGTTTTATGTCAAGGTATGATTGCACTTTGGTTTAATACCTTTTTTGTCTGGAATAAATCATTAAATGTGTCGATCACTCGTAGAGAATTGAAAGTTTGTTTCAAAATTTTAAGTTTCACACAGCCATGGTCAAATACATACTGTAGCTGTGAGTTTCAATAACACATGAAAAAGAGAGCTAAGATCTGGATAACAGGACCTAACCTTTATTTTCAACAAAGCACAATCAAATACTAATATAAATTTGGAATACTTTCCCAGGTACATGCACCCTGATGAGTATTTTCGTCACATATATGTACATCAGTCAATACTATCATAAACTGGTTGTAACAGCATCGGCTACATGACAAACCTGAATAAAACAATAGCACATACAGCTTATATTCCTTTGTCAACTCTGTCTAATATTATTTTAATTTAGTAACATTATTTGCTACCTTGTTATTATAAGGTTTTCTAAAAGTTTTTAGTCATACTGTCAGCAAACTTAGAGTAACTTAAACTAGCTATACTATACACTAAATCTGATACCTTTCTGATGTGTTTTGACCTGCTTTGTACATGACCTCAACAAATAATATTGTCCCTGCCATTGACTCTTGGGAGTCTGTTACAGTATGTCAACCTACAAAAGTCCTGGGGAGTATAATTAAATACTAGTCCACCTGTAAATATTTTTCTGTACAAATATGAGTTTTATTAACTTATAGCAGAAACTACTCTGTTAGTACTGATGTTATATTTTCTAATCACTGTTTCTTTGGAAACAAATGTACCTAATTTCTTTTAGTGGTATTCAGGAACAGCTGACAGTACAGTGCTCAATTTAACCCTAAACCCCCAAGCTTGATCAGAATACAAATTCTCCCAATCACTCAAGAAGAGAATGTATGATGGATGTAGTGAGAGTTGATAGTTCAATCAGTCTGCTGAAAGACTGAAAAGAGACCATGGGAGTTAATCACTCTTGGAAGTGAAACGGTTAATTTAACTTCCAAAACAATACTCCAGTTACCTGTAGACCAAGTTATTCAAATTTTTTTTTCTTCGGTGATGGCTCCTCCTCTTCTGGTGATTGTCTTGCTTTCTTGTCCTTCTTTGGAGAAGGTTTAAACCAAGTGAGAAGAGTTCCCTTTTCTGGCTTCTTCTCCTTTTGTGCAGATCTGGAAGTTGAATTACAGCCATCAACAAATAATGCTGTTATATCCAGAACCCATTTGTTGCAGCAATGTATATAATTACTAAAAAAAATATGTATATGGTACGTAATACATGATTGTATATGATATGATATACACCATGAATACCACTGCAAACTGTGGAACATAGAATGATAGTGAAAGTGACCCCCACAAAAATTCTGGCTTCAACAGGAATCAAACCAATGACCTTTGCAAAGCCTTGCACCGGTATTGCAAAGTTCATGGGTTCAATTCCCATTGAAGCCTAGATTTTTTTCCGGGCTATCCTTGCAACTTAAAAAAAGTTGCTTCATAACTGAGGGGGTCACATTAATTCACTATCATTATTATGATTGATTACTTACAGGTCTATTGGCTTTATGCAGTCAGGTGACTTGTTTCTGGAGTTGTTGACTACTGTAGACACTGGATGCCACTGGAGACACTCTTTTGGTGTCAAGAGTTTTAATGCCTGCAGAGGAAATTAAGTTAGTGTCAGTCATAGTCTGCTTATCAAAACACAAAAAATCATTAATTTAGTGCCAGTCGAGGCAGCTACAACAGCTTATACCTTCTTCCAGGGCAGTTCTTCGTAGTCAAGCCATTGCCTGATCTCTTCCTCTCCATCCAAAACAGCCTGAAAGAGTACAAGCCCAAATAGTTAACAATAACAAACTAGTTTAGAGACATTTTTGGATGAATGTTGAAAGTATTGTGATCGCTTTGGTTTTGCATTTGCTACACTTTCCGATTGCTTATGTGTTTGTAAGTTCTAATAGAACTAACCGGCATTCTGTTGTGGAGCCAGCCAAATGATTGGGAAGAATCAACAGTAATGATGGTGTAACTGTACAGAAGTTCGTCCTTGCTGTCATCTGGTGACTGCAAGAAACACAAGAGGGAATTGAAAGGGTGATGACTAGCAACCTCTTGTAAGATCTCGTACCATGGTAACAAAACAATAGGTTCAATAATCACCCTAAAAACAATGGTGCTACCACATACACATAGGAAATCTATAAAGAAAGAGGCTTTCGGCACCTGCTACACTCTTCTCAGGAAAAGGTCCGGGGGGAGGGGGTACTCCTATATAGGGGGTATCTTTTTCAGGGTCCTCGGTCTTAAACAGGGTATAAAATTTTACATTTTTGTGTTTTAAACAGGGTTAAATCTCCCAAAGATCTTCTCCTCCTCCCCTCCCCTCTCAACCACATTTTTGCCCTCACCATAAGTTTCGCATGATTTCTTGTTTTTGAATTTTTGTCGTGGACAGGGTCACAAATTTGAGCACTTTGTCTTAGACAGGGTAGCAAGATTTACATATTTGTGTCTTGAATAGGGTCAGGGTTTATAGAGTCAGCAGAACCTCCCTACCCAAATTCCTATTGAGTACCCCTTGCCCAGGGAAAAGGTCAATGGTGTGATTCAATTTTCGATAGCCTGGTTTCAAGCCAAGCTTACTAGCAGTTGTTGATCTGTTCTGTAGCTAACCTTTGGTGCCTTCCAGCAATCAAACAGTCCTGCCATGGTGAGCAGCTGTTTGTGTTGCCCCAACAGCTGCAACTCTTCACCTTCTTCTTCATCCTCAGCTTTGACGTGTTTCTCATCCCTTGCTTCATCATTCTTGAAGTAGATGTAGTATGGCTGTTTTGGTAAGCCCTTTTCTCTCGCATGCCATTCAAAAAATCTGCAGCAAAACATCAAGGCAAATTGAAGAACTTGTTCAAAAATGCCTTTAGTGACTATTCTTTTCACAATCATTTGACAAGAAGAAATGGAGAGAATTGGAGCACCTCTTGGAGGGGCTTTATAGGAGGTATGGGAAGCAACTGTATCCGCAGATACACATGGTAAAAGGTCAATGTGTGAAAACTGGATGGCATAAAAAACTTTGCCTTTTGTCAGAGGAAGTGTATAGTGTCTATGCTGGACTAGTAATTACTATAACTTACCCCTCAGCCAGAACAACACATCTCTTCCCCTTCTCAAGAGGAACCTTGAAGGATCTCTTGTCTAACAAGGTATCCTGGCGAGCATTGCTCATGTTGTAAGAGAACTCCTTTGGGTTTCCCTTGTACCAAGAAGGCAGCAACCCCCACTTCATGCTCTGCAGGATCCTCTCTGGGGCATCCTCGTCACTTGAAGAGCTGATGTGCTTGGCAGAGACCATCACAGGACTACAGAGACAATATACTGTTGGTTAATGCCTTTGAGCAAAATTATATGCACAGATTACTATTTTGCATACCAATTAACGAGCTGGGGGGGGGGGGGGGGGTTTGCAAGCTTGCCGAACCTCCTCTGGATCTGCCACACAGTTTAATCAGCTTCTATTTGAAGCAAAGTACAGCGACCACCACCATGCAACCCCCTCCCCAAGGCAACATTTTAAATTACATACGTGTAAGATTGCGGACTGATGTTGTGCGACGGGTAATACTGCCCACTGGTTCCATCTCTCCACTGGGGCTGCTGGATTTTCCCATTTTTCCCTCTGAATTTACATTTCTTGGGAATATCATCCGGTGCGAGTGTGCTGTTTGGAGAAATTTATGCCATAAACATTGATCCCACTTCTTTGGTGATACAGGACAAGATATCCCAAACAATAAAAATTGTATAACAATGTAAAAATCATAGTTAAATCATGTAGTGATCAGATCAAATTCTCCTTACTGCACCCTATGTATCTGGTGAAAAACTGAAAAGAGAAAATATAATTTGATCACTTGACTGCAATTATGCCACTGATTTTATATAATGGATAATATCATTGTTCAACATCAATGATCATACATTCAAATTCAATCCGGACTAGAGAGTTTTTGGTCTTCGTGAATATACCTCAAAGGAGACGACGAACGCGGGAAATGACCACAACAAAATATTGCTGTTTTTACAAATGACTACCAAGCAATAAACATACCAGGCGGTTCTTCCGCACATACTTTTCACAGTCTGAATGGAATTGCGTTTTCTCAGAGGAGGAGAACCTTGTTTAAACTGCTCTATTTCTGCGATCAACAACAGACTTCGCGATCAAGATTGGACTTGCCCAAAGTTTAGCTGCACAGCGGTAAACTGAGTGCTGTGCGTGACGCGTGACGCAAATCACTGCGTGACAGCCAACTTTCAGACACGGAGCAAATAAAATTAGACCAAGCACACAACGAAAAATAAGTTTTTTGCTTCATTTTTCAGAGTAAAGAGCAACAACTATCTATCCAAACCTGTCCACAACGAATCGAGAATATATTATGTGACTGCTCTTGATCACGTGGTTAGTCATTAATCCCAGAGGGCATTTCGCACCGAGCTGAGCTTTACGGTTGTTATTTGCGAGTTTGAGGAGTCTTTCCAAAGTTCGGTTGCGAATTTGATTTGTAGAACGTTTGCTTTTAGTCGTGTCGCTCCAGAACAAGGAGTTTTGACAACATAGAACCTCAGCAAGGCCTGTAAACTACCACATTACGCACATTAATCGGTTTCTAAGCAGTTTCATCGTTGTTTACCTTTGACGTTGCCCTCGGCTCTTGCCGAGTTGAGATATGGCCCGTTATGGTTGAATTCGAGAACATTGTGATAGCTTCCGGCTGACATATACAAGCATTTATTCCTCACTTTGGGAATAACAGGAGACAGGAGGAGTCGTGATGGTAGGTACCTGTTAGAGAGAAGGTGTTTAATCTTTCTGCAAGCTTCATTCCTTCATGAATTTTAACCCTTGTTCTGTACAGAACGATGGATTCCGAAATAGACGAGCAAGTAAATCTGAAGATCACCGGGCGATGCAGAGATCTGGCTCCCAGACGCTTCTCAAGACAGATTCGGAGCAGTCTAAAGATGCCATCAAAGCTGAAATCCGGAAACAGCTCAAACTGAAGGAAGGGGCAGAGAACCTGAAAAAAGTTGCCACGGACAAGAAGTCATTGGCGCAATGCAATTCTATTTTGAAGGAGGCCAATCTTAAGCTAGACTATCTTCAAGAAGAGCTTCAGGATTTGAATACAAGGGTTATGGATGACACACCAAGTAAGTTTGTTGGTTTGGTAAAAAACCACCACAATTATTTACGGATAAACAGTTTATTTTAAAAAGTGAAGTTTGCAGATTTATATATCGTCCTCCAACATTGGATAAGAGGTAATTTTGCTCTAAAACACATTTGTCGATAATCTTTCAGGCCTTCTTGAACTCGAGATCTCTTTATTCATTTGTTGGAAATACGGGGTGTTTCTCTCAAAAAGTAAATTAATTTATTTTAAGACAATTTGAACCTCGAAATGTGAGCAGTTGCCTTCATTGGCAGTAATTATTGAAGACCATGAATTTCTGCACGTATTTTTATTTTTTTCAGCGAAAAAGACTACAACAACTGTTTGTTCTTGATTTCTACTCGACGATTGCACGCAAAACGTTTGACAGATCGCTTTTAAAGGGTTTTTTCGAGTTCCGCGCGCGAAGAACGTGCGTATGTCCGTTGCTCTTTCGACCTATTCTCATAACATTTTAAAGTACTAAAACCTCAGAGACGCCAAATACAAATAAAAACGTTGCTTTGAAACAACGCGCCGGCTACGCTATAGCTAGGAAGTTTACTGTTTGATCGTATGAACAATCCCTGTACCATGCTGAATGGAATCGCGTGAAATCTAAACCCCAAGCTTTGCAGCAAAAAAGCCTGGTCTGTATCTTGCAATATTGATTGTTTGGTTCCCATATCAAAGCAGTTGAAGTGGCTCGTTCCTTGTGAATTAAATTTTTCGTTTACTTCCGAGCGCATACCATTTCGATGATGCGTTCATGATTTTGCTCTCAGCTCTTCCGGAATTTTCTCCGTGTCATTGTTTACCATTATTTGGCCAGTTCTGTTCCCAAGCACGAATGTTGTTGTTTCGTTCTTCTTTGTGTTCATAGGATATTTTGTGATACACAGAAATTAAAGTCTGTTTCTGTGATATTGTACGGTAGTGTCGCTTGTCCGAAAATACTGGTACAGTACGAGCATTTTATTAGCCATCCGTCACCAGTTCAAAAACGCTATATATCACGTAAATTAGCCTTTGGCTTGCAACTGCATCTACAGTAAAGTGTGTTTTAAACACAGATTTTTACTTGCATACATGAATGAAAGTTCTTAGAATAGTTATTGTTAACTAATCAATTATAAAATTAGAAGATAATTCATGTACCACACAGAGTACTTTTGGCAAGGAAACATGTGTGAATGGGGGATATTGTTCCCTGATACATTAGTCTGTACTGTGAAGTGTACTGTATTACTATAATGCACTGATCAATATTCCACTTCTGAGCCATCCCAGTGACTTTTTAGTTTGACTGCCATTTCTTGTTTCAGCCCATGAAAAACTTGCAATTTTTATGGTTACAGTATGATTTTCAACCTGCAGTTGGCAACCAGGTCTGACAAATCCCAGGTTGTCTGATGTGGTGGGGTGTTTTTTATTTCTTCAGATTGTAGTTTCTCTAGGACATGCCATGCTCTTCTATTGTACACATATACTTGATTGAAATATTGTTTTCATATTTCGAGTTTATGTCTAATATTTTTGAGAGTGAATATGTGCCAATAAATTCAGAACTTCTTTGAATTGTATTGGTGTAGTGTTAATGTGAATATTGGTGTAAAGACTGTGTTAACTTGTATTTCAGTTATCTGATTATTTATTGTCTGATATTCTGAACATAGTCTTCTTTGAACATGCTTGATACAACAGCATCAGAGTATTCAGTAGTTAATGTAGCCTGGCAGTCAGTAATGTGCACACAGTAAACTGTATCACAGACATTAAATTTTGTAAATTTTATTTTTTAATTAATTTTAATTTTTTATGTAAATTTTACAAGACAAGGTATCTAATGATTTGCTGCATAGTTTCAATATTACAATACATTTACAGTAGGTTAGTGTAAATTCCATAACATAAAGTAGTATAATTAATGACATTGTAGGATTATCACGCAGCCAGGTAATGTTATTCATATAACATGTTTGTAGGTGATGAATCTTATCAAAACTTTGACTCAAAAATCAATATTACCTTTTTTTATCATTTCTCTGTTCATCTAAACTCTAAGAACTTCAATTATTTTGTTGTCATCATTAAATTTATTACTACAATTCTTTTTATGCTGATATCTAAAAAAAGAAAAAAAATTAGGCACACCAATTAATTAATAAGAGATATTTATGATGGCCTATTAACAACTTTAATAATTCTTGTAATAAAGGGGTCTCCTAGAAAAGTACCTAGGTACTTCATGAGATCTCTTGTCGTATAGGAACAATCAATTCTCCTTACTGTATTTCTGATGAGAAACTGAATGAGAAAATCAAAAGTTGCTCACTCTTGGCAGTGAAGGGATTAGATATAAAGAGGTTATTACACAGGAAGGAGTGCAATACGGCGAAGTATTTTTACGAGTCGGTTTTATTTTTTCGAGCCTGCTTCAGGCGAGAAAAAATAAAACTGACGAGTAAAAATACAGCCGTATTGCACGACTTTTTGTGTAATAAATTGTTTATTACACGACAAACGAAGCAGGGCAAACATTCTCGCCGCGCGCAAAATGGAACAAAACAATGACGCGTTCGTAAACTTTGCTTGCGAAAACTGATCACGTAAGCTAATAAACCAGTTGATCTGGTTCCTGGCAAGTGCAATACGCTCCCATCTTTTCACTCGTTTTGGCCCGTATTTGCACTCGAAAATGTGAAGTCGTGTAATAAAGGTATTTACTTGTTCATTTATTCATTGGTGTATTTTTGCTTCTGACAGTTGATGGTGAAGATGTGCTATCTCCAGACCGGCCAGATGGGAGGGTTCAATCAGGGAATGCTCGTCTAGATTCACTTCAGAAGCAACTAGCAGTTGAAACGAAAGTCAAACAAGGAATGGAAAACATGCTGGCCATGTATAATAGTTCCAAAACCAAAGACCGTAAGATGATAGGCGATACCCATCAAATGCTCGAAGACTCCAAGATGAAAATAGAAGCCATCCGGATGGCTGTTCTACGGGAGCAACAGCAGGTTTCAACACCGATACAAGATGATAATCACAGTGTCAAAGGCAAAGAGAATACCGTACCCGGTGTGGGCTTGTCCCATCTTGAACTGCGTGTTATAGATGTACGGCATCATATAGACATTGAGTCCCGTGTAATTCAGGGAGCTAAAAATATGGTGAAGTTTTTGCAACAGACTGGACAAGATAAGAAGGGTCTCCAAGAGGTTAGTGTGTTATTCATGAATGTGTTGGTTAGAATTATTTGAGCAAGGATGTTCAAGGCTTAAAAATTCACTAGCCCGGCTGTAAGTGTGATTTCCATTTCAAATGTCATGTTTCCTTTTTTCCTCAAGGCGGAAAGAAGGATGCATGAGTCAAGTCAAAAGTTGGACTTGCTTCAGTGCTCACTGGAGAAAATCATGGGCGAGATATCTCCAGAACAAGCTGCTGTTGGGATATACAAAGATGAATTTATCTCGGCACCACATTCATACAATGAACGCAAGTCTGTTGGGCTGGGAAAAGAACAATACAAAGCTATCACTAAGCCTCCAGCGTTAACAGGACAGCTTGAGGTAAAATACTGTTGGTAAAAAAAAAACTCTTTCTCTGCTATTTCCCTCTCTCTTTCTCTCTGTTGTATACTATATATTGTTCTCAAACTCATTAATAATTCCATGGTTCTATTGACCAACCAGGGCATCACATTTGTTCAGGTGGATTGGTTTTGAAACAGCATCAAACACTGGTTCAAGTGTTTGTTTTAATTTCCAACTCTTGGGATAACATTTTTCAACTTGCACACATTCCTTTGAGAAGTTATATAAAAAAATGTGTGCTTCATTTTTGCTGAGGGATTCCAAACACTTTGAAATAATAAAAGCACTCAGCTGAAGTGGCTTCATGCTTTCATTGTTCTCAGTGTTTGGACCCCTTATCAAACACTAATACTTTATAATAATAATTTAATATTTATATTTCACAGATGTTATAGAGATGATACATGTATGTTCACATGTGCATTACAATGTGACATTCTAAAAATACTAATACTAATATAGGAATACAAATTATCCTAACTATATAACTTACAGTATGAAATGCTAAAAATACTAACACTAAATTATAAATAGAAAAATACAAATAATCCTACTGTAGCTATATGAAGATTACCATGCACTTCTACAATGTTTTAATAGAATGCTTCCTAAATAAATATGTCTTTAGGAGTCTTTTAAAACTCGAGACAGACTCAGCGTGGGATATATCTGTTGGTTGTCCATTCCAGAGGGTGCCAGCACAGTTGCATTTGTTTTTGAAATAAAGTTTCCTCATTCACTCACTTGCTCTGTCTACTTCACTCATTTACTCTTCCATGCATGTACACACAAACTCTCTTTTACTCATTCACTTTCTCACTGTGTGTAAATCTATCTTTCTGTTTTTGTTCTTAGGTCAATATTGTTGGCGCAGACAGGCTTCTTGCTGTCGTACCAAACCGAGACCCGAGGAGAACAATGAGTCTTGCAATGATCAGTCCCGATGGTAAGATTGGAGACAGGATGAGTTCCAGTAAGAGAAAAAGTGGCTACAACAAGTGGAGTGTGGATGAACACTTATCAAGTAAGTGAGGAATGGACACAATGTTTTACTGACTTTTGGCAGGCTTCACTGTCCAAAAAGACGCCTTCCACCTAAACGCTAAACACTCTGAGAAATACCATATTAGCTATTATTCAAGATTTGAATATGGTAAGCATCAAATTAAGTGAGTTTTGAACCATAAATCGGGGCATAAACTTAGTTAAAAACAAGAAAACTATACCCAAAACAGAACTTCCAAAGAATGTTGCTGAGTACAAAGTGGTAAACCAAACGTCAGGTCCATTTTCATGTTTTTTTGGTGATGATTGTCATGCCTTGGTTGCTTTTTTAGTGGACGTTTGTGCCGTTCTCAAACTGGACAACTCTTATGTGGGGCAGACATCTTGGAAGATGCTCGGTGCACAGTGCTGGAGTCAGGGTTTTCGGATCGATTTAGACAAGGTAAAGTGTAGGTTCATAAAGTTAACTCCTTAGTGCACAATCCCTGCCAAGTGACTCTAGAAAGACCTCCACTTCTCTATTAAAATGTCAAGAACGTAGGTCGTATTGCCTCAAGCTTTTTCGGCACTTTCTCGGCTTTGCAAAGGGGAAGAGAGCCTTTTGCAAACAAAACAACTTCCTCACTATGTTTTGAACTAGAACAAATGTTTTGGTAAGTCTGATCAAAACTCTGCAGTTTGTTGGCCAAAATCATGAGAAACAGAATTCAGTGAACTGTGGGTTAGCTTAACCAAGTGTGGCAATTTCTCTTTACTGCACAACAGTACTTTAGTGAGAAAATGAAGTAAAGATGAAGAGTAATATTAAAGGACATAAAGAATCTTGGATTATGCAGACCTTAATTAATGTTTCATTTCTTGTTGACCATTTTAGTCAAGAGAGCTAGAAGTGGGTGTTTACTGGCGTGACCACCGGTCATTGTGCGGGGTAGCTTTCTTGAGACTTGAGGAATTTCTGGACAATCAGCGGCATCAGATTCAAGTGCCACTGGAGCCCCAGGGCAGCCTGTTTGCTGAGGTTGGTAAAGTTACTTTTTACATTATTGGGATCTTCATACTGAACCTTGTTGGGATCCAAAATGCTTTTGAATATTCTATTTGATAACAGGGTATGGAGTTAAATTAATGTATTACTTAGTTATTGGTTCCTTAATTGTAGCTCAAGGTAGTGACAACCACATCAATCTATGTATTACTGTATTAACTGAGTGTGTGATCCTTATGGACATTTTATGCACTTGGGCCATAAGGCAAGAGGAAAATGAGTTTTGTACAGATGAACCAAGGAAACAAAGATATATTTTTTAATGTGACAAATTCTGGTGAGAAAATATCAGACCAGTCTGTGCTGTAAGTAACAGTATGTGCAGTATTTTTTTGCAAAAGTACACAGTAAACATTTGAAAAATGTAAACAAGGGCTGAACAAAATAATATTTCTACTCAACTTTAAAATGACATTAAATAATAAAAACTGAGTATTAAGAATATATATAGTTAGTTTTTACTTTCCTTTGATGCTTGCAATGTTTATTGTGCATAGTAAAATTTATAGACCTACTGTAAATCTTGACATACCTGTATGTACCTTAATGTTGTTTTTATTTTAAGATGTTTACCAATCTTAATGACAGCAAGTGCAGAACCTTCCCTTTGTGTTTGTTTGTGTTTGGTTAATTTGTTTGTTTAGTACTCATTTTGCTAAATACTAAAGCTACTTTGCTCTTAGCTCAAATATTAGCACTGAAACTATAAACATTGGAGTAAACACTGCATGATTATAACATGTGGTTCTACAAGTGTACAAACTGAAGTCTTGTGAGACAGTTTCTGTTATTTTTCAAGCTGCTCTGAACAAAGTGTATGTATAGCATAAGGAGGATAATGCTTGTCTACCCAGCTAATGTTACTGATATGAATATGTATTGAAAGGAGTTCACTTATGGGTTAAGTTTAGATTGTGATATTTTGAGAAAAAAATATTAAGCCCTCAAAAATCCTGAAAGGCATGTTTCCGCTTATTATTTTAGTTTTATAGAGTTTCTGTACATCACTTTATTATTCAGTTATTTCCAAGCAAAAAGTAAAAATAAATTATGAAATATACCAATCAAAAAATTAGGGAATACCATACAGGGGGACAAGTTCCTTGCAAATGGCAAACCAAGCTACATATATACATAAGGCTTAAATTTAATTTAGGTAACACAAGTAGGAGTGTGATTTTGTTTAAATTTTCACAACAAGATTGTGAGTCTTGTCAAAGCCAGCTGCAATTTTAGAATTGGCAGGTGAATGTTATATAACATAAGCTTATATTGTACATGAACTTCAAAAAGACCAGTGCCAGTGTTAGTTTTGACAACACTGCTTCAAAGGACTGCACGTGAAGGCTTTCAACTGTATTATATTTCATCAGACATGGAGCATTTTATTCAATAGTTTTTGTTAGTCAATCAATTCCTCATTATGTGTGAAAATTTAATTTCCTGTCCTGCTTCTTCTTGTAAGCTTTTTCCATTTTTAATTTTGTTTTCATAATGGAGACTTCCACTTTTAGTCACTGCTTTCATTCAATATTATATTTTTAGATTAGCATGCAAATGTGAGACTCTTTGTTCCATTATTCAACTTTCTGTTGAAACACAAAGAATATGTACACACCATTGTTTGGGTTTTTTTACTGCATGTCAGTCTAAACCAGTGAAATTGTTCCATATGTTCTACCTTCAATTAAGCTTCAGCTTTAAAAAAGATGATGATATATACTTATGCCTTGTTTCAAATTTCATTACTCAGATATTTACAGTATTGTAAGCATGTGTGGTGAAAATTGGAGAAATTTTGTTTGATAGACTTGTATGAACTTAGATTTCTTTGCCTTCTTTATAATCTACCACCACTTTGTGTACTTTCTTCTCATGAAAGAAGTCTGAAATTGTTTGAGATTGCCTAGTGGAATTAGCATGACTATTAACCACCCCACAGCAGGTGGTAATGTACACAGATGCAAATGAACCAATGTTCTGGAAGTGCTTGACAACAGAACAGGTGGGAGTGCTTGACTGGTTGTTTTCTTTGTCTATATGGAAATTTGTTGGGAAATTCAATAACTCCCCTGTCAAATCCACCAATAGCATGGAATGGAAGAATTAATTTTCAACTGCCAAACCTTTTCCGCATTGGATTTATCTTTGCTTGAATTTGTGTGGGAATATTCATGAGCTGGGATTTCTTCTGAGTTATTTAAAGAAGAGAGCCTCTGACTGAAGAGTCTTGTCTGATCTTTAATCTGACTAAATGAGAGCAGGTGGAAGAAGGTCACCAGTCAGAGATGTATCCAACAAGCTTGTGGCTATGAAGATTAGATCTACTCACCTCTGATTTTGATCGGCTTGATCAGCCAAAACATGGAGTCCAACTCAAGTCAGTCTAGTTAGACAAGATGTGTGTTGCTCCTGTACATCTGAAGGAGGTTTATTCCATCATGACTGCATTATTTAGTGATTGAAAGAGAGAAGAACTTTGAGAGTTAGTGTAAACAAACCATGACTCAGCTAATGTGGCTTGATTGAAATTCAAATTAGGGATGCAATGAATTTCAGTCAGGATATTGTGGGTGTTGGAAGGCAAAATGGCTGCCACTCTGAAAGAAGGCGGGAAGAGACGTTGAGGACAGCAGGAGAAGGTTGTGATCAGAAGAGTTACACTCAAGGCTTTGGTGCCTTAGATGTGAAATGTTCGCACCAGAGGAAGTCTTCAGACACACCAGAAAGACAATCCTCTCACAAGGAAAACATCTGCTCTGCATATGATAATGAGGAAAATATGAACAAGATGAGTAAAGTCTTTGTGAAGGATTTCTCTCCTGGTGTGCCCAAAAAAATGCCTCCGTTTCGGACCGGGAAGTACACACCCAAGGATGATGTTTACAGCAGCAAGTCAACAAGCGACAGGACTGTATTGGTTGTGCCAAATCATAAGAACAGTTCAGGAAAGGTAGTGTCTAAATCTGGCAGCCCACAGCCATTTCGAATTGGAAAGTACATTCCAGATGACTCTAGTATTTATTCTTTGGGAAGTATGTCTGCCTCAAAGAGTCCTGGAAGTTCAACACAGTCACTGGCTCAGCGCCCCCGTAGCTGCTCACCTGCACAAAAATCCCCTACACACCGTGCGAAATCAAGTTCCCTTGAAAGGGTAATGGTCACAGTTAAACATTCAGCTGCTCATGAAAATGGGAGAAACTCTCCTGATCACTCAGGGCTTCATGAATGCACTCCCAGTCACAATGAAAGCAGAACCGTTTCGCAGGGTTTATCGAGAAACAGACTGAAAAGTGATGGTCGGGATAAAAGAAAGGTTGAGAGGGGTCAAACACAATCCCGGCCAAAGAGTTCTGTTTTAGAGAACTCCAGTGATAAGTTTAGGACTAAAGGCGAGGGTTTATCTGCTTTAAGTCCTCTATCTAGACCTAAGAGCTCTGTTTTAGAGTTCTCATCTCAAACCAAGGTGCTCAAGAATATCTCAAAACCTGCTGTGAATCCTGCTCGGAAAACCAGTACAAAATCCAAGAACTCTTGGGATGCTTCATGTAATTCTGAGAACTCATGTTCACATCACATTAATGGGAATATTGACAGGAGAGTTAGACTCCTAAACAAGCCGAAGGATGGTTTATCAGAAGCTGCGCTTAATGCAATAAGAAATCGAACACCAAGGAGAACTTCAAGCAATGAAAGTGATATGTTTCTCAGAAAGGGATCAGATTCTTCTGACAGGAAGCACCAGAGGGCTAGGACTACAACCAACATTAGCAGCAGCAGTAGCGAGCGAGCTGCTAAACCAAGAAAAACAAGGAGACTGCCACAAAGGAATGTTTATGTGAGGTTAAAAAGAACTCCCCTGGCTGAGAGAACTACTGGAAAGCTAAATACCAAGTCGTTAAGAAAGGAGAAGACGGAAGAAGTGGATGCGGGAAAAATTCAAGAGAGTGTTGTTGTTATGCAGAAGCCCCCAGTGTGTCCACTTCTTGCGGATAAGTATTGTGTAAAATGCCGGAAACAGAATGGAAATGTCAAAATTCCACCTGTGCAGAGGTGTTGTGTGAAAGCCATGAAGCTCAAGAGAATCAGTTATCTTCAGTATGAGAAGGTGCATGTCATAGTTCTAAATTTCTTTGATTCATAGTTTATTGTGTTGCCTATTAGTCATTGATTGTGTTTTGTTACTGCCGTCACTGTGCTGTCTCGCACACGTACCAACCGGTCGTACACTCAGAGATTGTCTGTTTTTAGTTCCCTTGTTTCATTATGATTTGTGTGAAGTTTTTTGTTTCTGACATAAGAACTTGTGAGCTTTGGTGTTCGTACTACTGGCAGTTAACAAGAAAGCTGCTGTAGAGTCTTTTCGTTTGCTTCCCTTTTTTCCCTCCAATTTTCCATCAGTATGCATTTGGGTACTCATTTTGAATTTTATCTTTCATAAACTAAATGTTTCACCATTAAATTTTGCAATCTTTATCAGTAATCCATTATACTGTCAGATTTTTTCCCTCAGAATTAAGAAGTTACTTTTGATAACATTACATTTTTTGCTGAGCTGCTGTATATGAGGTTTTTTTTTTTATAGAAACTTTTTTTAGTGTCAAGCAACTGGTCATCAGACTTCAATATTGCTTATGCTAGAACACTTTCTAACTTTCTAAGTCTGTATTGCAACCGATAGAAATTATAGACATTTAGACAAGGCATCAGGTTGAAGCAAAACAACAAAATGTAAAAAGGAGAACACCTCTACCAATATTTTTCGTGGCTTCCATAACCTTCCATATTTTGATGGATGTTTGTACATCTGGACCATTTGCGGTCCGACATTTCTTATGTTTTTATCAGAATATTTTTTATGATATTTCACCTGGCTTCCTGTGTGTAAGGCTGTGTTGTCATACTTTTAACTTTATTCAGTTGGTTTAGCATTATCAACAGTTTGATTGACAGGTATTAGTTCAACGTCAGTTGCAGGCAGTTTGTACTTTTTGAATCCCCACGTCAACCAACTTTCAGAGCTCACCAGTTTGTTAAACAGTTTCCTGTCATGTGAAAGCATCTACATTGTCTCAGGGTTCTCAAAATGTTTTTGAAGAGAAGGTCATTGCTGGGTAAGAGTATGCTACATGTATGTCAGTTTGAGTAGCGAAGTGCATGCTGCCCAGAAAATAAGAAAGAAAAGATCTAATGATGATATTCATGTTATCAGCGCTTTTATTTTTTTTAGATTCAAATCATTTTTGTTTTGTCATTGACAGTCATGATCTCCTGTGCTGCATTCTCTATATTATTTTGTTCTGAAAAAGATTGCAAAGGAAGTTGTCTCCTTGTTAATATTTTTATCTCCGTGGAATGAATTCATTTTGCAGTGATTCCCCCAGGGGAAATAATCTGTTACACTACCAAAATGGAGCCATCTGTAACTACTAGTTTTAGAATAATAATATAAATTTAATATAAATTTGCAGCTCAACCACTGTAAACAATATATATTTGATCTACTTGTACAGCACTTAGCTGTTCTCTGCGATTGATATATTCAGAGGGTAATGACTTCTCCATGTGTTAAAGCTATTTTTTTTTTACATGATTAATGCTTTAATACTGTATCATAGAATTTTGCAGAGTATTTTATTACTCTGTAATTAATTTAGACTGAACTGGGATAAGAAAAAACAGCACTGTGTTTGTTCAGTAATTCAAGCAATATTGTTCTATAGGTATTGGGTTTTTATTCATTGGGTCTTCTGCGTAGATTGCTGAACAGTTTTATTTTAGCAGGAGTTAGCTTGAGCTTTTTCTATGGTTTTGTCTTACAGCCCTGGTGGTGTAATGTTTTCTGTCAATCTTACCACCTGTTACTGAACTTTGTGTCAGGCCTGAGATCATGAATATTTCATTATTCAAGAGGATCTCTGCCTTTGTTGTATGGAGCTTCAAATCAGTGGTAGTTTCTGGCAAGAATGATCATCACCAACACTATGTTTGTGTTCCCTTTTAAATGCGCAAACCAGGTGACGTTCTTGAATCCGATGGTAACGAGAAAAACGAAGCTTGAGCGGCAGAAAAAGTTGTTTCGCATCCAGAAAGGTGAGGTTGTTTGACTGTTGATCTGTTGATCTGTTGTGCAGTGACAGCTTTATGGTTACACATTTTGTTAGGGGACTATTTCTATCTACAGTGCATCTATTATATTTCCCTGTTCAGTTTTTTTATTGTGTTGTTCACTTCTTTCAATGTAGAGTCTTCATTTAGTTTATTGCTGTTAACCAACTTGCATTGCCAGTGGAACATCAGGGAATATTATTAAAACGGCTATGTTGTGCAAAATTTTGCAAAGATTGTGCTATTAAAATGATACAGTTACACAGAGAAATGCCATTTTGTAACTGCTTTGTGAGATACAGTAGTATGATTAGCCAGTGGATAATGAGGTCTTGTTTTCACTCTCTGTGAAGCAAACCCCCTCTACTGTATCCTCATGTTATCTCCCATGGGAACAGTTTATTTTTTTCTTCTGTTGTTTTAGAATGACTACATTCAGTGGTCCACTGTGAATTCTGCTATGACAATTTTTTTGGTTGCCCCTGGGACAACTGAGCACAAAAATTAATTTGGAACCCTGTGCAAGGGTTGTTCAAGAAAGTGTATTTAGAATGTTTCACCTCTAAGAAGATCTATCTTAATATTCTGGTAGAAAACCCAGTGTAAATTTTGTGCAGTGCATCACAAGCAGTGTCAAAGTTTAATGCTGAGGTAGGATGGTTTCATTGCACACTTCACTCAAATCAACATGTTAGCTTTACAGTGCTAGAGGCCTAACAAGCTCAACCAAAATATGAGTATTTTGTATTGTATTTTGCATTGTTGTTTATTTATTATTCTTTAATGAATCATCCTACAGGAAAGAACTTCCTCCGTGCAACGCAGATGAACACAAATGTTGCCACGTGGGCAAGGCTACTGAAACGGGCAACACCGACAAATTGTACGACGAACACGACGGCACTAAGTCCAAACTCTCAACTTCCACAGCCAGCTCCAGGGTGCGTTCAATATACTACATGTGTAAACTCTTTCAGTCAGTCAAGACAAAACTCTTTGACCACTGATATTTTAGTTTTATAAGCAGGATCTTCTTTTATATTTAACACCCTTTGTAGAGCCGTTTTAGCATGACTGTCTAAAGTAATTGTGTGATTGCTTTACTTTTGCGTTTGCTATGCTTTATGATTGGTCCTAACAAGTTTAGCAACATTCTTGGCCAATCAAGAGCAAAAGAAAAACCAGGTTGTGATATTCTCATGCAAGAGAGCAAGTGGCGATGGCGTGTTCTTGCACTGTTGATTGGACAATTGCAATTACTTTTTTTGGTTTTGGTTTTGCTCATACTTCTCATTAGGTAAACATGTTTTGCCTCATTGATTGGCTCTGTGCTTGCTTTGGACTTGGTTTTCGTCATTCATCCGAAAAGCACTCTACCACTCTGTGGTAATCTTGTGACTGTTTTGTATTTCAGAGGTCAAAGGAGACCGTTTTCACAGTCCACTCCTCCCAGACAGCCAGACATAAATCACGCACAGACACCCAGTAAAGGACAGAAGACGCCCGCCTCACACACCATATCAGCACCTCTTCAATCAGGAACTAGTCCCAAGAGAACAGTCAACGAAAATGAAGTACAGGTACGGTAGACAAATTCTCCCAACCATTTAAGAAAAAACACGAGTGATGTAGTGAGAATTGATACATGTGAAAAGAATGGCATTTGCAGTAGCAAATTCTCAGTACTGTCTTAATAATGTCCTGGCATTATTATGCAGCGATTATTTGTACAATTTGCCCAAGGGACAACCATTGTGCATTACTTAGTTGCCCCAGCATGTTTCCATTTGTCTAGGACAACTGGAGAACCATTCATTTGAAAGCCTGGTCTCGCTTTGGAACAAAAGGCAAAAGACATCTTGGAGAGTTGTCTAATTTGACATGTTCTAGTCTCTCTACAAAGTAATTTTTTTTTTTTTTTTTTTTTTTTTTTTTTTTTTTTTTGTAATTTTAGAAGATCAGTTATTGTAATTATTCTGATTATAGCAGTAGCAATATTATGTTGTGCCCGTACCTGGTTAACAATAATTTTATTCTATACTTCTGCAGGATGCCCTGTCAGCGTTTGGGTTTCTGGATAGTCCACAAGGCCAGCCTCCACGGACAGTCCTTCCTGAACATCGTAGACCAAGTGCACCAGTTCCAGTTCGGAGAAGGTCAGTGTGCAAGCATTGCTTTAGATATTTCAGTTACTAGCTTCATAGTTCTACAGTTGAAGCCCGCTATTTTTGAACTCGGTCAATTTGAAGTTTCCATTATTTCGGAGTCGAGTTGAATCCCCTTGGATTAGTTTGACTAGCTTGGTTATTTCGAAGCCCCGCTATTTCGAACTCTTTTTTCATGTCCGGTGGGACTTCGAAAGTAGCGGGGTTCAACTGTATTTTTTGTAACAACTGCAGCAACTTTCCACACCCCTGCACTCTTTAACACCCCTCCAGCAACTTTTCCCATTATTTTTGTCTGGGTGCGATCCAGAGCACATGCATTTTTCTTTGTAGTATTATTCAGATTCTACCATGCTGACATTCCTCCCCTCCCCTCCCCCCTCCCCCCCCCCCCCCCATAGTCAACTACTCAATGGCGGCGCATCAGTCACAAGTTATCCACAGTTTTCCTCAATATATATCAGTGCAAGTTGCTGAGACCGCGTTGCAGAGCGTAACATCTCAGTTCAGCAACTGCAACACTACTGTACATTTTAACCATTGCTAGACAGGTTGATGATAAAATTGCATAGTGTAACAGTACCTTTATTTGTTGTTCAGAACTCCGTCTCCGCCCACAAGTCACATGAATATGGATAACTTCCGCTGCATCAGTGTTCTTGGAAGAGGACATTTTGGAAAGGTAAGTACGGCAAAAAAATTGCCACACCACTGACTGAAGTTTTATCCCGTGTAGTGTTTGGATGGTGTAGGTATGGGCCTTTGAAGCTGGAGGTCATGTGCAAATTTTGCAAAACAAAGTAGGCCTTCTGTGGAAAAGCCGGGAAGTGGGGGAGAGGGGAATTGAAAGAGTACATCCCCCCTTCCACCAGCCCCATCATCCATTTATCTTTATCTTTCTTTCTTTTTTTTTTTTCACGGAAAGCCTGCATTGCAGGCTACAGAATTGCCTCAAGAAATGAGAAGAGTACAGTATGTCAAAATTTAGTATCCTGCACTGTTTTGGCTTGTTGTGTTGTGACACTTTCAGGAGCTGCAGGGTTTTGAAATCACCAAATTAAGAGAGTTTGTATGGTTGCGAAAATGATCCTTATCTGATCAGAGATCGACTCTAGTTCTCCTTCCAATACATAGCGAACTTTTTTTAGCTTCTGATCTCTTGCTTGAACTCAAGCCGATTAGACTGTCAATTCTCCTCACACTACTCACACATCTGGTTCAAGGTGGTTTGGGAGAATTTGATGATCTCTTGCCTGGGCTCACAGCTGATTACACTAGCAATGGCTATACTGGGAAAATTAGGCACTCACCTGGTACAATTGGATTTAGTGACGTCAAATGCCTTGCTCTTTGTTCTGTGTCTTCAGGTTATTCTGGCAGAATACAAGAACACCAACGAATTGTTTGCGATAAAAGCCCTGAAAAAGGGCGACATTATAGTAAGAGAAGAAGTTGAGAGGTAAAGCGGGCAGTTTTTAAT